>JAYMTF010000678.1:0-31787 GCA_036897485.1 Pelargonium nanum | reverse complement strand
TGGGGGTTATCTGTCAAGGCTGATAGTTTTAGGGATATATTTGTTTCAAGTTGAAAGTTCATTGGGGTTATCTGTAATTAACCCTTTAAATTACAAACAAACAATTTTTTTAATTTGATTAAGTGGTCCCTATTCTTTGAAAATATATATCATGTGCCACACACATGTCGACTTAAATGCCAACTTTTGTCTACTCTAATCCACATAACAAGTTTGCAATTAGTGAAAGTATAGCAAGATGTGAAAGTTTGAAACTAGCTAATGTTAAAGATATTTGTAGAGTTAAAAGACACTTGTAAGGGATTATACAATCCATAGGCCGGAATGAAACGCAAGTAATTATGGAAAACGACCAAACAACATCAATCTACAAGGCGCAGAGCAACCATACAAAAAACGACCGTACACACACAACTGATATGTATTTTTTTTTTGTCGTTGAAGAAAAGTGATATGTATGTATTATATGCGGCTTGTAATGTAACTGACACAATTTAGACATATTACAAGGATGATTGCATGCTTCAGTTCTATCTCTCGCCCCTCACCTCTGCTACTCCTCCACGAACCATTCCTTCACTCTAATCCAAACCCTAATTCTCGACCAATTCTTCATCTCTCTCTTAAACCCACCGCTTCAAATTTCTCATCAACTGTCAGAGCTCTCCCCCAATATTTACAAGTTTCGTCTCCCGAGAACGCTACTCCGCCAGTTCATGTCACAGAAGAGAACGATCAGGTCCTTGGAGTTTCTGATGGATCTGTGGTTGCTGAATCGGAAGATAATATCACAACCTTGCCTAATAGGTTGAAGAAGAAGAAGAAGAAGATTGGCGAGGAGGATGATAGCTACGAGAGCAGATTCAAGCTCCGGAATGGAAGGGAGGTGGGGTTTTCTCTATTTTTATTACTACTTGGAGTTGAGATTTTGTTTGGTTGATGATAAATTTTTGGACGAAGACCGTAAAAGAGGACAAATTTTGAGCGTTTCATAATTTTTATTCGGGTTAAACTCACCATTTATCCTCCAACTATACACAAATTTATATGTGATCTTCCAGCTAATTTTAAAATCACCATTGATCATTCAACTATCATATCTCAACATTTAGTGTCCCAAAATCAATTGTTTACTAAAATTTAACAGGCAATTTAACTTCAAATTTAGTCTCATATTTTGCATATGAGCTCAATTAATGGAGGTTAAGGCGTGTGCAAAGATTGAGATGAAATGGAAGTTAAATAAATATTTTTTTAACCAACGATGATGAGATTGTATAGTATAAGGATCAATTGTGATTTTAAAAATAGTTTGATGGTCAATTTTGAGATGCGAGTATAGTTGGAGGGTCATTTATAACATTAACCCTTTTTATTCAGTTGTTTTTTTTAGCATAGTTTGAAATGTGGACACACGTGCTATATGAAACTTAGGGAGATTATACAAGGCTAATGAAGGGTCGATTAGGAATTGGTCTGAGGTTGTGGCTTGTAGATTGGACACTAGGCAGTAGGCAATGTGGAATAGGGTATGTATGGCTGTTGTACTTAATTACACAACCCTTTATTGAGATGTAGGCGAAAACCATTGAATAATATTGAAATGTTTTTGCTTGGTCAATTGTACCTGCCTCTGTAAGTCATGAGGTTTTCTAAGGGATGAGCAAGAAGGACCCAACCCAAGATATGCGCGGGAGAGGGAAAGATCAGTAAAAAAGGCAAGTCATTTAGTTTCTCAAGGCATGAGCAGAAAGGGCCGAATCTCTGCCTCGTGTAATACATTCTAGATATCAAGTTTTGTTGTAACAAAGAGTGATAGACGCACCTAGACGAGTTTATGTATTAACAAATGACAAGTTTTAATGATATATTTCTGCACTGCTGCTTCTGTTATGCTAAGTTCTTACAAATAAAAAAGTTAATGGAACAAATTAATTTTTTTTCCAGATTTTTGAGGAAAAGGCTTTTATTGTGGGTGTTGAGGTCAAAGGTGACTCAGAGGAAGTGGCAACTTTTGGCATAGAAGAGTCACTTAAGGAACTGGCCCAACTAGCAGACACCGCTGGGGTTATGGTTGTTGGTTCTACACACCAAAAGTGAGTATTTGTGGATGCCTTTGTGGTTAATTGTTGCAATTTCAGATAATTTCCACCCAACTAGTTCGCAGTGACACCAACCTGCATGAAGTTCATGGTTTATGTTTAAAAAAGTGGCAACAAAGCATTGGTGATTATACTCTTAGGCATGGGGACAGCAGAGAAAAAATCCAACTGGTGCCTTGGTAGTCACCTAGATTTTATGTTTAATACTTGGCCATTTAGGTTAATGGATCCTTAAGCATTCTAGCTGGTATACTATTTGGTTTCTGATTTGCTATATATTATCTCACAAAAAAACTAATCTAGTGTAGTATAAATACCATGTTTGCACCCATATAAATGTACATGATATTTTTGTGTAATTGTGTTGGCCTCCTAGCTTCAGTCACTTATGCTACCTTGTAGTACAGATTAGCTTCTCCAAACCCAAGGACGTACATTGGATCTGGAAAAGTTGCAGAAATCAAGAGTGCAATTCAAGCACTTGATGCTGAAACTGTAATATTTGATGATGAACTTTCCGCTGGGTAAGAGTTCTATGTTTATGTATTTGTGTATTCAATGTATCTACTTCCTACATATTTGTGCCATTAATATATCTACTTTCTGTAAAGATGGCCTAATGAAATATGAAGATTATATTTAACTCTGCAAATATTGACTCCTCCTAGTTGTTCTGCACTTCTCTTTTCTCATTTATTCCGTTATTGTTGCCTGATTAATCAAAGCAGTTCATAACTATCTGATTTCTTACATTAAATTTTTTATATTTAAGGCAATTGCGCAACTTGGAGAAAGCTTTTGGGGGAAATGTTAGAGTTTGTGACCGTACTGCCCTTATCCTGGATATCTTTAATCAGCGAGCTGCTACACATGAAGCATCATTGCAGGTTATTACTATTATGGGTTAAATGATTTGGTCTCCCATGGACTGACACTTTTGGGTGGGCCCCTAAATAGGGTTGTGCCGTGTTTTTGCCCTTGTTAACAATTTTTTTATTTTTATTTTTAAATTTAACCCACTCGACCAACTATGACAAATCACAGTATGACACGTCATCATTTTTGTACACATCAACAATGTGGTCCACGTGGGCATGACACGTCAGCTTCCAGCCTCTAACAATGAACGGCGCGTTTCATTTATTTTTCAATCATACAACCAAAAACGGCGACGTTTTGATTTCGCCTGATTGAAAAATAAATTAAACGTAGCGTCAGACCCATGTGGCAGGCCCACGTGGACCACCTTATTGATGTGTATTGACGTGGCATATTATGACATATTGTACTTAAGCGAGCGGGTTAAATTATTTTTTGTTTTGTTAACAAAGCCTTTTTTTATCATCGTTTTGTTAACAAAGCGTAAAACAAGGCACAACACTAATTAGGGCCTAAACCCCCCAAAAAATGTTAGTCCAGGGGAGGCCAAACCATTTAATCCTATTATTATTATTATGCTTTTACAAAACATTTTAAAATGTTCATTCAAGTGGAAAAGTGACCTACAACTTAAGTGGTATAGTTTAGTTAAGGTCTTAACCTCACACATCTTTCTACTTTTTCGTCTTTCAAGGAACTTGAATACCCTTTTTACTTGTTATATACAGTTCTCTTACTATTATATTTCAAATATTGCTCCTAGGTTGCCTTGGCACAAATGGAATACCAGTTGCCTCGATTAACAAAAATGTGGACTCACCTTGAGCGTCAATCTGGAGATCAGGTTAAGGGTATGGGTGAGAAACAGATTGAAGTGGACAAGCGTATCTTACGTGCTCAAGTAAGTTTTTAACAGGAGTGTAATTCAGTCTAATGTGGTTTCTTTCTCAAATGCTTGGAAGGAACAAAGTTTAATTTTAGTAAGAAGCTATCTCATATTGTGGAATTGTGGTTATCTGTAATTTGAGTATACTTGAAGTAGCATATATCATTTTTCCTTCGTATATCTTGGTAGGTTATGGAGTTTTAAACTCAAATTCATTGATAGATAGGTAATCTAAGAGAAGAGCTGGAATCTGTTAGGAAGCATCGAAAGCAGTATCGCGACCGACGCGTTTCTGTGCCTGTCTCTGTAGTATCTTTGGTAAGTAGTAATAACATGGTTGTTGTCATTTCCGAAGTTACAAGGATTGCTATTTTTCTTGGTTGCAAAATTTATAGACGTGTAATTCATCTGTCATATATTAGGTTGGGTACACAAATGCTGGAAAGAGTACGTTATTAAACCAGTTGACTGGAGCCCATGTTCTTGCCGAGGATCAGTTATTCGCAACTCTCGATCCAACTACAAGAAGGGTACAGGTTGGTTATTTCATAGGAACTTAGGTAGTGTTTGGATTAGCATATTTGGTTTGGGAATGTGAATGGAGAATGAGAATAAGAATGGGATTCCCATTGATGGAGTTTGTATTAGAACCCACTCATTCCCATTCTCTTGCCCATGTAATTTGATTCCAACCTATGATAGATGGAATGAGATTCTCATTCTCATTTCTTCACTTTTCTTATATTATGACTTGAACTTAGAAAATTTTTAACTTTGTGCTCGGATGTTCGTTTGAGATAAAAAAAATTGATTTCATATAATTTTCTGGTATATCAGTTATGTTGAAGTGGGTGATAAAGTTGTCCCACATGGAAACTTATAAAGTAAAGTGGCTTAATATAATGGTGCAAGCCAAACCCTACTAAAAAGGTTGACCATTTAGTATTGGAAGCCCAAACCATTTTATGTAGCCCATTATTGAAATTTGACAAGTTAAAAAGTTATGGTATGGAATCTGAAGTCTGACACAATTTTGTCATTTGTTGGTTCTGAGCTCCGACTGATAGGGATTCTACTCACTATTTTTGTTTCATAAAACTTGTATATGGTTATATTGAAAACTTTGAGTTTTCATTTGAGGAGTTTGTTTAAATAGACTTTACTTTGACGTGCTATGGTGGTATTGGAAATTAGGTTTTGCTGCATTAAATTGTTGTTTCACAGAATACCAAACTTTATATACTCAAATGAGTTTCTGTATTTTAATAATAGTTGTTGGATGTAAATGTGAGGTTATTGTTTATGTTTTTGCTGTCTAGATGAAGAATGGAAAGGAGTTTCTTCTTACTGATACTGTTGGTTTCATCCAGAAGTTACCAACCATGCTGGTGAGATCCTATTCTAATTGCAGCTGAATTTGTCCCATGTTTGCATTAATATATATATATATATATATGCAGTTATTATTTATTTTTTGAGCTTAACTTGACTTCAGTTTCAAAGGAGTTTTTAATAATGTTAGATCATCTAGCTTAAACTGAGCCCCAATTTACATATTCTAATTTATTAGATGCCTGCCTCACACAGGTTGCTGCCTTCAGAGCAACACTGGAGGAGATATCAGAGTCGTCGGTTTTGGTGCATGTGGTGGACATCAGGTATAATTTGGGAAATCTGTCTCTGTGACATACTTTCGGTGATTAAACATGATTACTTAATATTTTGTATTGTTTTCAGTCATCCATTAGCACAACAACAAATAGAGGCTGTAGAAAAAGTATTGTCAGAGCTAGATGTAGCATCAATTCCTAAGTTGATGGTCTGGAACAAGGTAATTGAGATGCTTTCCTTGGTTCTGAAATCAATGCAGTTAAACAACCTCATGGCTATCTATTTTTTTATTTATTTATCATGTGGGAATCTATATAGAAATAGGATTTTATTGTTAGTAAAGATATTTTCAAAATACTCATACTACAAGATAATATTAATAAACCTGTTCTGTAGGTATTAGATACGGAATCTAATTGATGACTTGTCCACACAGTATGGTACATTTTAATTGGACCAAAGCAAACAAATTGCAAGGAAACCAATAGTAGGCTCATCTTCCCAATGTATAAATTTGCGTATGATTTACACCTTGATTGTGAGCTGTATAATTTTTTTTATGTGGCCAGTCTGCTAAGAAAGTACCTTGGATTTAGAGATTTCCATTTTTATATGCACATGCAGAACTTCATAAGAATCTGACCTCTTACTTATGAGTGACGTTGGTACTAATATTATCACTTTGCCAGAAATATTACACATATTGCTTGCCTCAAAACATGTATATTCTGTTAACAAGAGAATGACTAAAATGTCTGCTTATGACAGGTTGATAAGGCAAGTGACCCTCAAAAGATTAAGTTGGAGGCAAAGAAAAGAGATGATGTTGTTTGCATCTCTGCTCTGAACGGGGAGGGCATAAATGAATTCTGTGATGCAGTTCAGGAGAAATTAAAGGTTAGTGTGTCCTTATTTTGCTATCACTAGAAATAGTTAAAATGTGTTCATTTGGTGCTTATCAAAGGAAAATAATCTCTTCTCTGTAATAGGATTCAATGGTTTGGGTGGAAGCATTTGTCCCATTTGATAAAGGGGAACTCCTCAGTGCAATACATAAAGTTGGAATTGTAGAAAAAACTGTGAGTATCAGCTAAAACCACCAGTTAATCTGATTTTCTTTTAGTTGTTTCTACAACTATTTAGTTTATCAATCTCCAGAAAAGGTTGTTACTGATTTATTTATTTTGGCCTGAAGCCTATGATTTAATTGAAGTGCTTCTCTAACCATGACTTCCAAACCATTCCTTGAGTTTGTTTTAGAAAAGTAAAATATAAATACCTTTATTTGATTTTTTTTATACATTATATCTGTCTTGGAGAACTTATATGCGTATAGAAGAACATGGATGGGTCAGGGTTATTATTGTCCCTATAACCTTGTACAAAATGATACTATTTAGAAGTTCCTACATTGTGTTCTTTTAAATTAAGATTTTACTATCAATCATGCATTTCTCTAGACTCTAGATGATGGGAATTAGTATAGATGGTATACTAGGGCTGTATAATGATTAACATGGAAAGATTTAGGCCCTAGTCAGTCCTTCAAAATAGGAGTAGCTCCTATAGATGATGGAAGAAAAGAGCTCCTATTTTGAATGTTCAACAAATGTCCAGAAATCACCAATAACTGGTGTTTATAGTTGGGACTTAAAGATAAGGAAAGGTAAGTTGAACTAGTTATGGTTAGGATGTAGTAAGAAAATTTAAGTTGTACAAATGTACTTGACTAAGAGCATAGTTTATGACAGCTTGATAATTGGGAACAGGTTATGCTATCAAGCTTGTTAGGCGTGCGAGTAATAAAGAGTTTATCAGATGCTGCTGACATGATCATTGCCTGACATTTCAATCTTACCTCTTAGAAATGCAATAGTGGAATTCTACCGGATGATTTTACATATCTATTTTTTTCATCTCGCAGGAATATAAAGAGAACGGGACACTGATCCATGCACATGTCCCTCTACGTCTTGCAAGTTTGCTAAAGCCAATGAGGCTTAAAGCAGCTGTGTAAATCATAACTGACACTGAAGTCTGAAAGACCATCTTGTATTGTAAATGTTCTTTGTGACAAATGTAATATAATTTCATCTAAAGGTATATAACATATTTTCCTCTTTCTTGCTGAATTCTTTTCATTATCTCTTGCGATAAATCGATCCCAAATGTATCCAAATTCTAGTTTTCTTGATTGAAAGGAATTCCGATGGCTCCAACAAATTAAGTAGCCAAGTGCGGAGCGGATAACTGCGGTAAGCATCAAAGTAGCTAGCCTTCAATTCGCATCTGACCATCAAATGTGAATAACCCTTCCTCCTCTTTCACAATTTTGGTTTGTATATTCATAATGATACCATGAGTGCTTTGTGTGGTGTTCCCAAGATATGTTTTCAGATACTGCTATCCATTTAAAAGCGGAAGTCTCTGTCAAATGCAAAGTTCATTTATGGTTCTTGGATCTCCGAAAGCTCCCGTGGAACATCGAAACCCAAAATGCTTTCCAAATCTTCGGAAGCTCAGAACGCTTCCCCAGAACCCAGGGATATCAAAAGCTCTCCTGAAGAACTTCTCAAAATGTGAAGTTATCAAGGCCTAACAAGCCACCCAGAACAACCCAAGATGCTCACTTTCGGTCTCCCAGAACATCCCACAACGAACAACTTCATGCGAGAGATGCCAATGTAGAAGGGACCGATGTCGTGGCCTTGGGCCAAACATCTTGTACAACCTCCCGCGAGATGCCCATTGCAAGGGACCAATGCCGCGGCCCGGGGTCTTGAAACCCCTACCCAAAAGTTGACTCTAACTAGTTGCTTCATTCAAAACCCATAAATCTTTTGGTCACCACCTGGCATATTTGAGTTGCAAGAAACTCACCAGTGAAACCAGTTATAGTCAATGTTCAAGACTCCATTGTTTGCTTGCAAGGTTTGATTCGAGAAAAGTCTGGATATGCAGGTGATAATATATTAAGTAGGAGCCTTTGTTTTGTGAAATATTCTTTTCTCTGATCCTGACTCTAAAACACCCACCTCTGCATCAAATTTATATACAAGTGCTGACCACAAACACTATGGAGTTGCTAAACCTAACTTGATGGATTTGACCAGCTGGACAAGGTACTTCTTGCACTGTATCCATATCCAATATGGTGATTTAAAGCATATTTGCACAAATATAAACCAGAAGATGATTCTTAATTGGCGCAACTGTAAGATTGTTGCCTTGTGATATTTTTTGAAGTCACGAGTTGAAATAAAAATGCTTCTATAGAAAGTGAAGGTAAGGTTGTCTACACGAATGGCGTTGGTGGTAACCTTGTTCACTCGAGGTAGATTGTGGTTCGAACAATTTTTTTAGTAGAACATTCCAATTTTTTCTTAAAATGCAAAAATAACTTCACAATCATGTTGAGTACAAGCCTATGCAACAATGTTTAGAATTATGCAAATTGTGAGTTGGCAAAAGATAGATAGGTTTGAACATTCAACTGCCTATACCAGAAAAAGGAAGGCAAGGCAAGGCAGTTGGTGAAAGCTCTGTTGGTGTCCTCATTAAAGCTCTTTTCTACTAACCTTATCCTCATCCTCAGCCTGTCACATGCTTTCATTGTTGCACCATCAAAGGATATATTGAACAAACTAATGGAACTTGGAGTGAATTAAGTTGCACATTAAGGTTAATTAGTAAGTACCATTACACTTGTTCTATTCCAAACAATATATATATGTGTTGATTGTTTCTATAACTTACATACATATCAATTCAATTCAATTCACTTTCTGGGTTGCATTCCTCTTGATGAGCTTGTATCTCACCATCCTTGCAATCTTGTAGAACCAGAATGCACTCACCAGCTGCAATCCCAATGCCATGGCCTGATCCATGAACATTACACAATAAACATATATAAAACCTTGATTCTTAGCATAATTTTATATACATATATGACTACATTTTGAAGTGATCATACCTTTATGATGAGTGGATTGTTCGCAGATAGAGTGACATAAGCCAGATAAGGCCCTCCCACCATTCTTGCCAATGAAAATATCACTGCAAATGATATCTATAAATTCAAACAAACCCATTAGTCACAACAACATTGCCTCAAAACTCCAAACCCAATGCATAAATTTCAAATTACCCATAATTAATATACACTTACATCAGCTGCCAGATTGAGGTCAGTGTCTCTGTAACCAAGCTCCTTCAGAACCTCCCTCATGTGGAGGAAAGGGCTGGATATTTCTGTTATCCATAATGCTGCAACCATCTCTGATCCACACTACATATATACATACAAACACATATACTTATATATATTACTCAAGAAAAGAAGCAAAAAAATAAGCATATATATATATATAATTGGTGTAAAGTAAGGACCTTTTGGTAAGCAAGGCCTGCTCCAATTCCCACAATGCTCACCAAATGGTGGATAGTATTGTCAAGATTGACTCTTTTGTCAAAGAGGCAACAAATGAGATCATATATGAGATAAGAAAGTGTCACTGCCAGTGTTTGCATCTGCTTAGGAGAAGAGGTTGAAGCCACAGGACAAACTGGGCAGCTCCAATCCTGGACTGAAAGAGAAGCTAATGTCACACCCAACACTGCATGGATTGTGGAAACAATTCGGTTACAGAAGTCGAAGGAACGCTTCGGGAACGCCTTTCTGATGAACACAAAAGCTGTAGCCCATGAGATCACTCCCAAAACACTCAGTTTTATCACATACTCTTCCATATCTCTGCTTCAACCCAAATTATCTTTAGTCAAGCAAATACTAAAAACATATATAAATGTAACATAGCAAGCTTGTCTCAAGGACAAGCACAAAACCAAAGTGATGTTGAATAGAGATTTGCAGAAGATATCAGCTGCCAACAAATGGGTGGTAGTTGAAGTTCATTTAGTTTTGCAGATGAATGTAGGTGAGTAGTTTAATTGTATTGTATGTTATATAACACTTCATTGACTAAATTTTAAGTGTTATATATATACATCCAATCCATCTCATTTGCAAATTATTGTTAATATAAGTTCAGATCATTAATTAATTGTGCCAGTAAGACAGTTAGTTGTTCTGAAATTAGTGGAACCCATTTCATTTATATTCCAGCTAAATAATTATATAAATAAAGCAGTAGTAATATATAATGAAAAGAACAAAAGGACCACACCAAAAGGAAGAACAAGAGTTGGGCAAGCAAGGTTGTAGAATAGGACAGGTCCACAATAATGTAGCAATCACTTACCTATGTCATTTGGTTTTACTCCAACATCACAAACTAACTTACATTTAATTTTTACCCAAGCATTAGAATAATTTCTTTGTGAGTATTTGACTTTTTTGTACAACTTTGTAAGTTGGACTTTGTGAGTATTTGACTTTTTTGTACAACTTTGTAAGTTGGAATTGGAGTCGTGCTTCAATTGGAGTTCAATTAATAAACTCAATTGTGGAGAACGATATTCTCGATCTCTCTAAAAACCTACAAACGGGATCCTGACCTCTTTTTTGGGTATGATCTTAAGGAATTTTCGGCTCTCTCTAAGCACTCTTTGTGTTGATGGTAGCTTCTCCCTCACACATAAGTCATGTTTTAGAGTTTTTATTTATTATATTTATACTTGAAGAGAATAACAAATAAATTAGAAAACAACTTTTCATAATGAATTAGTTTTTTTTCTTTTAATTTGAAACAAAAAACCTCTAATTGAGTGGGATATATATATTTTTCTAAACAAATTATATTTTCTAATCAGACTCTAAAACAAAAACATCATGTAAAATGTAGTTAGTTAGTTTAGGTTATTATTTGAGCTATTTATTGTTTTTATTTTGGGTTGACAATCATGAAATTAGAGAAGATTGGAAGAGACATAATATATCCAGTTTGTTGATCTACAACTGTCTCTTTTATTAGCCCTAATAAGTAATAAGCAATAAGATGGGGTTGGTGGTGGCTTTAAGTCATTTTTTCTGGCTTTCATTGTGACAAGTGTCTGAAATTTGTGGTTGCAATTCACAACCACATGTTATTTTTTCATTTGTTCATACAATTATTATATATAAAAGTTAAAAAGAGAAAAAAGATAATTATTATTTATTTTTACATGACTTCTTGGATGAATTAAGTTCAGTTCAACGATATTGATTGAGATGCATGGACCTTACATGTTTTTTTACTTCTCAGACGTTAATACTTTACAGTGAAAAAGAAGAAAAGTCAGGTAAACGTAAGCCTCGTGAAAGATATATGTTATGTCTTATAATTTAAGAATGGCCGTTTACTTTTGGATTAACTTATTATGATCGGGTAAATAATAATTATTATATAAATAGTGATTGAGGAATCTAAGTTAACATTTATTTGGCTAATTAGGCTTAGCAATTAATGAGGTGCTTACATTTCATTGAAAATTATGGACACGGGCGGGTCGCTCCGCTCCCACCAATTCACTTCGGTGGGTATGAGTGAAATTTAATGAGGTGTCATCTCCTCATTGGTTTGGCTTAGATTCATTTTTCTCATATAAATATACAAGGTCTTAAAATTTGTTAATGTAATATGTTTATTATTGTACTCTTCTGGTCGTGTATTGTAACAAAATTTAGGGATACTAACTATTTACTATGAGGATAACATTGACATTTAAAGAATATTTTGATTAGAGAATAAAGAATCTAAGTCAATAATTTTTTGGCTTAGCCTAAGCCAATCCAATGAGAGCTTGCCACCACATGAAAATATTTATTTACCAACCAAAGTGAATTTGTGGGAGCGGAACAACCCGCTGGATCCAAGCATTTTAAATGAGGTGTCATAATCTCATTGGTGGCTTAGCCTAAACCAAATAATTCTTGGCTTAGGATCCTCAATCCCTATTGATTATTTACGTAAAACTAGATTTGTCACTCAATTTTGCTCAGTTCATTATTATTATTATAGTGCATTAAATAATTTAATAATTAATTAATGTTGACTAATAGTTTATTTTAATTTAAGGTTGATTGTATTTCTCCAGAACATCAAATTTTAATTTTATTCTAATAATTCAAGCGAATAGTTTATTCTTCGAATTCAAATGTTGTTGGATCTCTAATTACACAAATGACTCATAAATTCTCATAGAGTCATGCACATAATGTCATGGCATGTCAACAATAAAAATATGTCATGTTAGCAACCGATTAACAACAACGTTAACTCTATTTGGAGGTATGTATTATATTAAATTTTCGTGTTTTGACTCAATTTGGTCTTTTATATTTTTTTAACCAAAAATAGTTCTGAAATTTCATGTTTTGATCCTAAATAGTCACTTCCATAAGAGCTTATATCAAGAGTTGAGTGACTAAATTGGGTCAGTTCAGTGGGTCGAAAAAATTCGGAACCAAATTTGGTCGAACCAAGAAAATTCAATAACTATTTTTAGTTCAAAAATGTTTAGCGATCAAATTGAGTCAAAATATAAAAGTTCAAAAACCGAATTGGTAAGATGACGTAGAGACAACATCAATCTAGAATCACGTGGAGAATTTTGTTTTGGGCCCATAAAAGGTAGAGAAAGAAAATGAGTAGTAAAGGATCGAAAGGTATGTTTGTACTCAGCCCAGAAATTTTGAAGAGCAAGCCCATCTTCAAGCTTCTCTCACACCTCAGAAAGTCCAATTCAGACCTCAAATCTTAGGGCACTTCTTCAACGTCCACCGTTGATCCGAACCCGAATATTGCTTTGCCCCGATATTCCGTCATGGAAATCTACCAAGTATCGGTTCAAATTCCGGCCACTCCTCTCCGATTCAGGCGCCATTTCTCGCCGAAATTCACTATCCGGCGAGCTCAAACACTTGGGATCCACCGCTGTGCTTCTGCAGCTGTGAATTTACATTCTCAAACCGAAGAATCGGTGGCCAAATCTCCGAATCGGATGTTCATTCTAGGAATGGGCTTCGTCGGACAATTCTTCGCCGGCCAGCTCAAGAACCAAGGATGGTAATTTTTAATTCACGCTTTAGCTTGATTTTCTGAAATTATACTATAAAGCATTTGGTGGTTTCAGTTTTGGAATTAAGTTTGGTGCTTAATTAGGGACGTCCATGGGACGTGTACGAGCTCTGAGAAGAAAAAGAAGCTAGACGAGAATGGGTTTCATGTTCATATTTTTGATGCAAATGAGCCTGAGTGAGTGTTTGAATAAAGAACAATAATGCACATCAAAATCAAATGTTGTTGCCAATATTTGTTATTTTCTCTTACTACATTTTGAGCATTTTTGTGTTTTGTTGTTCTCAGACTGAGCATCTTAAATACTATGAAATGTTGTACACATCTTCTAGTCTCGGTTCCCACTGTTGCGGGCATTGGCGATCCGGTAGGCTATGCGTATTTCTCTGTTTAGATATTTATAACTAGTGGTGATGTCTATACTTGTTTCTTGTGTGGAGCTTCTAAAGAAGTGTGTTGTTCCTTTACTTGTTTTGTAGATGCTTCAACATGGAGAACTTCTAAGAAGAACACTAGTGGATGGGGATCTTAAATGGCTCGGTTATTTATCATCAACTAGTATGCCATCATTAAAACCGTGTTTTAAGTGTTCAACCAGCATAGTATTGATGTGCATAGTACATTCTTGAATGATTGCCTTGGTAGTTCTTGTGTATCTATAAGTGTTCCACATTCATTGTTTTGGTGTTTGAGAAATATTTGCTGCATATGATTAAGATAATAGTTGGGCTCTTAATATTACTTTCCACTTCCCGTCGTATGAATATTTCGTGGAACCCTGCTAGTCTTGTGTTACCTGAATGAGAAGGATCATGCCATATCTCATAGAATAGGTTTTTATTGTTTCGGTCATGCATCTGTAGAAGAGGTTTATATTTATGTTGTCTATGGCGATTATGGTCAAAGTATCTTAATTGGACATTCCATTTTCTAAATATAATTTCTTACGAAGTAAATGTTCATTTTGGTGTGGCAGGTGTGTATGGAGATTATGGTGGTGCATGGGTAGATGAGGAGTGAGTACCTGAGTGTATTATTTTAATTATTTTTGGCATGTCATCATTTACAGATTTGCTTATATCAGTTTGGTGATAATTGCATTATCTTGTGACAGTTCTCAAACGAACCCTATGAATGAGTTGGCTAAGATGAGGTTAGTTGCTGAGGCAGGATGGTTGAAGCTGGGCGAAGATCTTGGCCTCTCAGCTCATGTCTTTCGTCTTGGAGGTATCTATGGCCCTGGTAGAAGGTTGTGTTGTATATTTTAACAATGAGTACAAATGCAGCCTTTATTTCTTCAATCTTTAGTCAATGACATGCACAGTATCATATTCTTATTTGGATTTAGAGATGAGTACATAAGTGTTACTTGGACTTATTGCACTTATATTTCCATGCTTCTCTTAACCACCTTCAGTATATCACTGATCATATTTGAACTATAACTAGTACAGTTTTATCAGCAAAGGGTTTCAACTTTCAACTTATTTATTGATTGGGTTGATAATTAATTTAGAATCTGTAGTGTCTGCGCTCTGATATGTCTGTGAAGTGATCTAGTTATTAGGTGAGGTCAATTCTCATTGAACTATATTCTATTGCAGTGCCGTTGACACAATCATAAAGCAGGGACCTGTGTCAAATAGTCAAAAGATGAGAGTATCCAGGAAATATACATCTAGAGTTCATGTTGAGGACATCTGCCAAGCACTTAAGGCCAGTATTGTCAAGCCGACCTTAAGGTAAGTTACATCCTTTGGCATGGTTGAATCGTTCAGTATAAATTGTTTGATACTGAGTTATGAAATAGAATTTAAAGGATGAAAAATAATACCGTAATACATTTTCCATGTGTTTTTTCAATGAAAATGACACCTCAATTTGTTTTACCTATGTAGCCTCACAATTGTAAAAGACCAAATGACAATATCATTTGTAATACGTGTTTACTGTGTATACACAACTTTCTTGTGAAAATGGTCAGTCGGTGACTAGGACAGTTTGCTTCATGAGAATACTGTTAAAATAGAATTCGGCACAGGCATGCAAAGGCATAGGAGACAGAAAAATAGTAATCAAACCTTTAGCCGTTAGGTATATATTAATATTAGAAACTGCTTGTGTTGTTGTATTCTGAACGAAGATTGTGTGTTGTTTGCTCGTGTAACTGAAGTAGAAACTATCTTGGATATGTCCATGTTCAGGAGCGTGTACAATATTGTGGATGATAATCCTGCCCCGCGAGAAGAGGTGTTTGCTTATGCTTGGGACTTGGTTGATAAAAAATGGCCCGGCCAGATCACACGAAGCACACATGCTGCTGAGAGAAGTGGATCGGTTATTGAAAAGAGAAGTTCAAGGGGAGAGAAGCGAGTGTCCAATGCACGCATGAAGACCGAATTAGGAGTGAGGCTACTTCATCCGAGTTACGAGTCAGGATTGCAGAGCATAATTCACCAAATTGACAACCCATTTAAAGGTTGAAAGCATGTAACCCATAATAAGATGAACAAGGCTTAAAACATTAGCTAATATGTGATATCATATTCTTGTGCTTGTAACAATAGTAAATGATACTCTCACTTGCACCAACTGAGTCTGATAATGAGGTCATTTGTTTAGCTAAGATAAAACAAGAATTATATGTTGCTACACCATCACCACAAGGCCATCCAGTCAGGATGGCCGAGTGGTCTAAGGCGCTAGACTCAAGTTCTAGTCTTTGAGAGAGGGCGTGGGTTCAAATCCCACTTCTGACAAAACAATTATTTTATTTTTTAATCGAATATTTTCGTGAAAAAAAACAATATTTTCGTGAAAAAAACAAAAATGTTCCGTTGCCGGGACTTAAACCCGGGTCTCTCGGGTGAGAGCCGAGTATCCTAACCAACTAGACTACAACGGATTTGTTAGTAGCAAATTATGAGTATATATTTAAACTTTTATTGTTTCTATCCAACACATGTAGAAGTTGAACCACACCTTTGTTTTTTTTTTTTTTGTAGTTTTCTTCTCTAAAATTGTAGAGAGTGCATTATAAAAAAAGTCGTACATAATATATAATTCCAACTCAATACTAACATATTTTCTCGATGACTTGAACTTCAAACACAGTGATGCATAAACCACTTGATCCGCAAGAGTGTTAATTTGTACTTTAATAGTGTCTTTTAAGTCATCTCATTAATGAATTTGCTTTCTTTGAAGAGACATCCATGTCATGCAGGAGCACATTATATTGTCCACACAAACAAACCTTTCCATTGAAGGCTTTTTAAATTTTTGTATATGTATTTTGGAGTGAGTGGAGTTACTTTCCAAAGGTGAAAACATTGTTTGGTTCCTAAAGTTGAGCTACAAAATGCCAATTCAATCAATTATAAACCAACTACATTCTGTCCTTCTATAAAATTCTTCATCAAACAATACAATTTTATATAAAATTGTGCAGCTTTAATCCAGCACTCCTCCCATTTTGTTGGCACTCTATTGGTTGTTGTAGAACCATGTCCACCATCTAATACATGCCTTTCCAATTTGAAAGAATACAATTATCACAAAATATTTAACATATAACAAAAAAAAGGTACAAAAACAACTAATATTATCACTTGATTTTCATTTGGGCTTATATATTTATTTGTCTACTGAGTAAGTTAGAGGTATCTTTCTAGTCTGTAAATCACTGGTTTAATCCAACTCGGAGCTTAGTAACAGTTAAGACTCCCTATCTTTTCTCATAGACGTGTTTAGTTGGGATCGAACCTGTGAGATTTTTCCACAATTTCAGTCTGTTTTGCCAACTAAACCACAACCCATTGATTTTAGAGCTATTCCTTTGCATTGCATCTAACATGATAAGTTCAAAATTAGGCTAATATTGTCATGGGTAGGAATCAAGTGCAAAAGCATGAAAGTTAAGAAGCTGAACTCATCTACCAACCTACCATGAATATGATTTGTTTTAAGGTAATGCAAGCAAAACCTAACTATAAGCATATATATGGATGAATTAGCAATTAGAGTTTGATTTGTCCATTCAATTATTGGGATATTTGACACATATTTTGGTGGAAATATAATCATGTCATTATAGTCCCACATCATACTCATTGTTGCCTTCCTTG
Source organism: Pelargonium nanum (assembly GCA_036897485.1). NCBI lineage: Eukaryota > Viridiplantae > Streptophyta > Magnoliopsida > Geraniales > Geraniaceae > Pelargonium > Pelargonium nanum. Next base: position 14,161 of record JAYMTF010000678.1, on the reverse strand, counting down.
GTGCCCATCATTTTAAAAAAGAATGATAACTATAAATGTTGGGTCATCACCTTAAATTGATTAAGCTTCTGCTCTACTGTCTTTGGCACTTGGCCCACCCATCATTTTGTTTCTTCTTGTTTTTCTTTAATTATTGCATAATTAAATAAATCTTTAGTTCATAGCTCACTTATATTGTTCTGCAATCTTTATCCTTATCGGTAACATTAGCTGCAGTGAATAATTGTATCATGTCATTTTGAACTCTTTTTTGTGTGTATAATCTTTCGTGCGTATAATTTACTGCTAAAGTTTCTCGCTTTTCTCTATATATAGGTGTTTTTGGTAGGGATCGAACTTGACTCTTTCCACAATCTCAGCCTGCGTTGTCTACTGAGACACAATTCATCGATAATATTTGTATTCTTTTTCACTATCTAAGATTGAAGTTTTATCTATTTATCAAAGTCACGTGAGTCAAATCGCTTCAAATTCCGTTGTGAGGTTTTGAGTTTGAGATTTTCTGAAAACAGTATATATATATATAAATATTATCAATGAAATAGAATGTAATTCTAACTTCAAACTCATTGACTATTAATAATTGTGGATAATCGATCAATGTTGGATAAGGACAATGCTTGATCCTACAGATGGATTACATTTTCGATCAATCTACTATAATTATGGATGAGTAGCAACCCTATACCTACATGATTGAATATTTTAATTTTATGTTTCTTGAGAGAACTTATATAGTTGAAGCGTCATTGTTTCATAATTGAGATTTTGAATTTGTATTTTTTCTTGGAGCACTTGAATTTGTATCTTTATTAAATTGAGTTTGAAAAGAACAGTGTCTTTATTTTACAATTATACAACTTCATGAATATGTACGTGTATTGCTTTGATTGCATGTCTACTCTTTCTAATTTGAAGATATTAATATCAAATATATAGAGGTCATTAAAAAAACTTCAAAAAATTGAAAGATGATCACAGATCAATTCTATTGTATATTTTTTTTTCTTCTGTATAGCTCTCTAGGCAGTAGGCTCTAGCCACCAAGTCTCAAGTACTCACACTATTATATAAAAATAATATAATGCACCATCACAACCCAATTCTATTATTATAAATAATATTTATTTAAAATTTCATAATAAAAATTAGTGTTCTTGACTCGCACGATATTAACATATTTACTTATTTTTCTTATATGTACGTAATAAATTTTCAAGTAGATATGTATTATAAATTTATAATTAATTAAATATTGTGTGCACAAATTTTCGTTTAAATTTTGAGCCGTTTAAAACTATGTACCAACTCAACTCGCCCAAGTAAACAAAATTCATTTGAGATAAAAGAAAATGACGCAATATTTGTTCTCATCTCAATAATCAAGCTTTTTCTTTAAGGGTTTCCAGTTCCCACATGCTACCATCATCATCATCATCCTTACTATAATTAATTACAGTACTAATCTCATTTTTAATTAACCCTTTATTTATTTTGCCCTCATCACATTGCAACACTTGAAAAAAAATCCAAATACAGAAAAGGGCATGACAGCTGATTTCATCAATACTTCTCTTCCTTTTTAGACATTATAAAATATTATAAAATCACTAATAATAGTTTCTTAATTTCCTTTGTCTATGGTTTAACTCATTAATTTAATGGATATATTGGTCTATCCCTATAAAATTACTATTCTTGGTGATAACACTCCATCGTCACAAGGGGCGGTGCATGCACTTGTTCTATAATCAATAGTTTCTTATAAAAGTATTATTGTGATTTAGTTTATGTATATAAAACATAATTGAGTAGTACACAAATCAGTGATTTAGTTTAAGTATCAAAATAATAAACAAACCCCATACGTGCCAACCCACACAAACAGGAGCTAATGGGTCGACAATGTTTGTGCAACTACACAAACTGTCTAATATTATTATTTTATATACAAATTATGTTCTAATTTTGATAAGAGAATCTGCCAAAAAAAAATTTCTTTCACACTTTCAAGGTCTGTGTATGGGATCGATCTTGCATATCATGTGCACATATACTCCAAAAGAAGAAGAAAAATATATCAAAAAGAATATTTTATTCGGGTTCCCTTTGCACCTTGTGATTATTGTAATTAGACCCAGGAATCCTGGCCGCGGTCCGGGCAAAAAAACCCGTATTTGAAACCACGGGCCACCCGATGTATATTTATAATTTTATATTATAAGCTTTCTTTATCATCGTTAATGATTTCTTTCTCTATTCCTCATGTTAGTGGTAAGATTTATTTAGATTGTATACTTCAAATATTTTTAGAGGTAGCATGAAGGTGAAAATATGTCGGGTAGAGAATAGAGCTGTTTTGGTCGGAGTCTGAAGCTTTCGCTCATCATGGAGGCTTCTCTGGGCTCCCAAAAATCTCTTTTAAGTAGTTGACAATGTCTGGTATGGTCGTTTGTGTTTTGCTCCTTCATTGTCGTCTCATGGTTTGGCTCCGTCGACCACTAGTAATGGTCTAGAATATGGGGCAGTTGTAGGTGCACTATCTTCTTCTTTGACATGGTTTTCATTTATGAATTTTTATCTTTATGAAATATCTTAATCACAAATCATTTGTTTATAGGACACTAGCCTAAAATATGAGATATTATCTTACGAAATGTCCTTAAAACTAATCAAATTTAAAAAATTAAATCAGAAGTTTCATCAATTAACATAAGAAAATACATACACGAATGCACATGAACCAATTTACTTCCGAGATTATATATAATAGGTTGTGGAGGAAATTGGGAAAGTGTCAAGCAAGTTGTAGGGCTTAAGGTGACACATCTTGAGGTGGGGGTGTCCTACTATCTCCTATAGGCATAGACCTATGCTAGCTCCTAGCTGCCCTTAGCATATGGAGGAACTTGTCAAAAAGCATCATATTCACAGCCTTTAATTCTTCTTTGGCACTACTTAGGAACCCACCTTTTTTTTCTCACCCAATTTGCCAACAATGTTGAGGTCACTCATTTCTCTTGCATGGACCACTCATGTCAATCTCAAACCACCACAAACAAATACAAGGATATATGCACTTTTTTGTTATGGAAAAAGAAAAAAGAAAACCTAGTAAACAATGACTCTAACTTTTTACTTCCATGAACAATAATTGAGGGTGAAAATGTAGTTTTAGACCAAAAAATGAAAAAAAAAATCTCAATCTTTAATATTTGGATTTTTGAAGTGGGAGTAAATTGAAGAAAAGTAGCTATGTGAAAGCTAAAATGCAGAGGATAAAATATATTGAAAGGTTGGGAATAAGGAATAGAGATATTAAGATAAGATTTGGATCACTAATTTGATGTCTTTTCTTGTGGTTATTGGTGGATAGCTGTCTATTTATTTACCTCCTGAGCTGTATCAAATTTGAAAGCAAATTAAACATGAAAGATGTCACATATATATTGGGTAAATACATATATGAAGATGACCCCATAAAATCTTCCAACTTTATTTGAAATATCCTGCAGCTGATTGACATCTGTCCTACTCCTACACTCCCAGTCTCACTCTCCCACCAATATTTTAATTTCATCTGTACACACAATTAACAATTATGTTGGTTGTGGTTTTGGTACTGCACATGACATACTCAGCAAATGTAATTTCACTATCAGCCCACTGGCCAAGTGGTTAGCGCATCAGTTAGCCACTGTAGTGTCTCGAGTTCGAGTTGCCGTGGACGTTATTGGTATTATAGTTTGAAATTAGTGATAGATAGAGTATAATGTGGTACAGATAGATATGATATATGTATTTCTTATCATGTACTCCGTGGGAACCTCGAGAACTTTCTTTGCTTATGAGAGATTGCCATAATGACTTAATTAATTGAATTATTATTGGATTTATTTTTAGACCAACAAATTGAAGGAGGCATTGCTCTATTTGTTGAACAAAGACATACCAATGGAGGAGACTAGACTAGTATTATGTCTTGATGTGATTAAGCACACTCCAAAAACTAAAATACAGACTAAGAGTTTTTTTAAACAGAAACTATTTTTCCTCTAATGTAATGCTTTGGCTGGTTAAACTTTTTAGCCTTGTTTAGAGCTTGTGATTGGGATGGGCCTACCTGTGACAATCAAGTAGTGAGCTACCATTTGTGTTGATATAATGGATGTCACTAATGGCTTGTCCTTAACCTTCAATTCAACTCCAAAAACCAAATCACCCTAACTGCTCTCCTTTTATATTGTTTATTATTTTATAAGCGTTGGGGCATCAGGCCTACAAAGGCCTGTGTTTCTCACCTCCTAGTGGGAGCGAATCAACCGCTTGACCCAACATGCCTTGGTATATTGTTAATTACTTTATGTTTTTTTTCCCTAACTTGTTAATTTCAAACTTAATGATGAAGTTGCTAACATTATTTGGTGATGTACCGTTCTCCATATAAAAGTAAAAGTAGGAAAAGAAAGCTCTCACAGACTCATGTATATTATGAATCAATACTCATCTCTCTCTATGAATATATATGCAAAGACAATTTTGGATCCATTCTTTTCCGTCTTGACTGTATCTTAGTCATTAATAATTTAACTTCAAAATAGAGAAATAAGTATAATTGAAATTCTATTTTTCTAACAATTTTTTCCTTCATATTAGAGGTATTTAGATTCAAGATTAGTTTGAATATGATAAAAATTAATGAATGATCATAAGAACTATCGACTGCTGTATAATTGATTAAGAACTTGACTCTAATAGTAAAACAATAAGACCAACCATTATTCTCTTTAAAAACATCTGACACACAACAGTCTCAATCGAAATTACCGAACCATAGTGGGATAAAGAACTCCTAACAAGAAAAGACAAAACAAAACTTATAACAATAGAATATATACCGAAATCTCCACCTAAAGAGCAGAAACAAACTATAAAACTAACATAACTATTAAAATACAACATCTACAAATATAGATGATAACAAGACATTTACAAGTAGATATAACAAAAGGAGCCAAGTAGTGATGCTAGAATGACATTCTGATCACATTATTAAAAGGGCAAATATGGAATCACACTTTACTGATTCCATAGCCAGTTGCCACCTGGATTCCAATCTTCAAGTGTTCTTTTTCTATTCATCACTTTCAGGTGCCACTTGCGACATCATGTTACCGTACGTCAACGGTAATAACTGGTGGTGGCGGTAAAAACAACAATGATCTTCAAAAGATTTTGGAAGTGATAATAGATTATTTACAATTAAAAAATTAATTCTGTCCTGCTCACCAGCTGTAATTAAATTGGACGGTTGTGAACATTTCGTCTCCATCCAACATGCTCAATCCCACCACCAACTGGTCCAATACCTCTGCCACAGACGAGAGATTCCAATGTCTTTTTCCCTCCATTTTTTATTTATTTTCCCACCAATTTTCTCGCATTTTCTCTCACTTTCTATTCTATAAATTGACCCCTCAACCCCATCACAAACCTCTTCCTCTTCTCTCCCCTTTCTTCCCTATAGATCTGAGGCTCTGTTTCGTTGAGTCCAAGTGCTCTGTTTTCTCTTCTTTTCTGCTCTGTTCTGTTCTTGCTTTTTTCTGAGATCTTGATGCTTAATATTTTGATCTTAATGTTTGAAATTCATGTCTCCAGTTCTCAGTGAAATCCTCCGTTCCGGGTTTATGATAAATTCCTCCTTCAGACGCAGGACCCATCTAGTTCAATCTTTCTCCGTCGTCTTCCTCTACTGGTTCTACGTTTTTTCATAAACAACCTCTCGTCACGCCCGTGCCTAGTTAATTATACATATAAATATAAATACATAAACTTTGGTTGTTAAAATTAGAGGCTAATTAGTATCTGGGTCCTGCGTCTTTTGGGTTGTTAAGGTTATTTCAATCACAAAGTTTCAGTCTTTATGATGGCCTCCTCTTCTGGGAGTGGCACGACCGTGTCGCAGCTTCAAAACTCTGGTTCTGGTTCTGGTTCTGAAGGAGACTTGCAGGTGGTGATGGATCAGAGAAAGAGGAAGAGAATGCAATCGAACCGCGAGTCTGCGAGGCGGTCCCGGATGCGAAAACAGAAGCACCTGGACGATCTGGGCTCTCAGGTGGATCAGCTGAAGAAACAGAACAGCCAGATCCTGAGCAGCATCAACACGACCACACAGCACTTCATTAATGTTGAGGCTGAGAACCAGATCTTGAGGGCTCAGATGGTGGAGCTCAACCACCGGTTACAGTCCCTCAATGACATCCTCAGTGTCATGAACATGGACCAATCAGATTGCTTGCAACAGAGCAGCTTCATCAACCATTTCGACATGGTTTATCTGAATCAGCCCATTATGGCATCTGCAGACATGTTTCACTACTAATTGTCAATTTGGGTTTGTCTTGTTCTTTTATTGGTTGGTGGAGAGGAAAATTGAAATTTCCAGTAGCAACTTGGATAAGAAAAGGCAAATATATGATGACCCGATCACTAGGTAGAGAGGAACTTTTGGTTCTTTGATTGTAAATTGGGTCACTGTGTTTTAAAAAAAAAAAAAACAAAATTGGTGTGAAAGGTTTTGGATGTATCTGGATTTTTCTGGTTCTATAAAATATATTATTACCGTTATGCTAATTAACTCTTTTTTATTACTGTCCATTTTTTTTTCTTTATGACCATAAGCATGACCCAATTTTTGGAGTTTTCTTAATTTGAATAAGATATATAGAAAGTGTAGAGAAGCTGTGTTTGATTGAAACCTCAATGATGAAAATAAAAAATAAAATTACCTACCAATTACCTAACAATGATCAGTTACGAAATTTGGCGTAGCTGATTGACCAAAATTCATAACTGATTCAATCAATTAAGGAACAGTTTGGGGTCCGATCCATACATGTTAGGGTTGTAGCTGATTTTTTGCGACGGACCAGCACGTAGCTGATAATTGTTTTTCTTGTAGTGTCAGTTGATCAATGGGCTTCGGTTGGGGGTGATAATGTGGTTGTGAGGGTTGGTTTGGTTCCTGCCATGGGTAGTATGGGTTGGCAATGTTCGGAATCGGGGTGGTTAAAGGTTAATAGTGATAGTGCTGTGTTTTCGGATGTTGGTAGTTTGAGTCATTATGGCATTCTTATTAAAGACTGTGACGTGTTTCTAGATATATTTTGTTGAGTTGTGTGCCGTTTTGTAAGAAATTTGCGAATAGAGCGACTCATGTAATAATGAGACATTCTATTTCTGTGTAAGGTCCAGGTTGTTGGGATGTGAATGCCCTTCTTCAGTATGCTATCACAACTTTGTTAACTAATATATTATGTTTCATTCGATTTTTATAATTTCTTTTGTCTTATAAAAAAGTTCAAATGAAGAGGGACTATACACGTGATATGCGTGGGTTGTATTTTGATTAAAATGATTAGAGGATGTCAATTGGCTCGTATATATAAATGTTTAGTTTAAAATTAATGTCTACCTAAAATTGTGGGATTAATAAAATGACAACTGATCTTTTGGGAGAGAGGGTCAAATCCGGTTCCAAGTTGATTTGGGCCGGGTCCGCCACGGGTCCTGGTTGGGTAGTAGGACTTCTAGTTATTATAGAGTTTACAAACTCAAATATATCGTAATTAGCCATTGCAGATCTTCTTAAATCACATAATCACAATTAGAGACTTAGATTTTTCCAAAATCTCAAAATAAATCAATAATTCAATCATAATTTGAGAGCCCAAAGTGAACCACATAATTTGTAGCAAGTTGTGAGTGAGTGAAACGAACACAAAAAGATTGGTAGCAATGGTCGGTTTGTAGGGCCATGAAATTGGACAACGGTCTTTTTCAACCTTTGTAAATAGGTTTCATACTCTCATGTCACTTACATATATTTTAAGCTCAACATATATATAGTCCTTCAAAATCAAGTATAGCAGACAATTTGGATCCAAATCCGCATGTATCTAAAATTCAATCCGATCAGATCAATTTTGGATCAAATAGAATTGGATTGACGGATCCGATCATTTTAGTGTAAAATGAATAGATTTGTCTATTTCAAACCAATTCACTCCGATCTAAAATACTGTCGGATCGAATCTCATGTTTCAATCCAAGTACGATCTAATCCTACCATTTGTGCCCCCTAGGGGGTGGCGCAATGATCAAGACACACATCTACACGTAGAAGGTCGTGGATTCAAATCTCATTGCGTCGGGTGGGGTGAGGTGGGGTGGGGTTTGGATTAAAAGGGGAGAGCTACCCCCCTGTTGTGTAGCTCAACTTAAAAAAAAAAAATAATCCTACCATTTGACATTTGTGACCTCTAATATATGGTATGTATGTATGTATATATGAGTATAATGAATTGGTAGAGGTAGAGGTATAGAGATGATTGGACAACACTACTTTTTAGTTTCAATTCGTTGGTCCAATAAAAGAAAAACAGCTATCACTCCGATCCATTTGCATGCATGCATATCATGTGATTCACTAGCTACAATACTTTATCAATGATTGAAGATACACACACGTTGGCACATCCCTTTCCTTTACCAAATATCCTGTCTTTTGCCTTCAACTACAACACACCACCATACTTTTCTTCTTGGGAATATACTATTATTCTCTATTTTTCCTTATATGAGTGTTTATGTTTTTTTTAATAATATTTTATCATAATTAAATTACCCAAACACTTGAATATGTTACTCTAAATGCATATATAAGAAAAGATATAATAACATATCCTAAACGTTTGCTCAAAATGGACAATGGACATTCATATCAGTTGCATAAAACTTAGTAATTACAAGCTTTTAAAGTATAAGTGTGCATCTTACTAATATTTGCAAGCATTAATTTATATATAAATGTAAGTGATAGCTTGCAATGATCAAGATCCGTAGCACATAAATTTTGACTGAGTTTGTATTGGCTTCAAAAAGTTGAGGGCAGTTCTCTTCTCAAATCAAGATTCAAGATTTAGTATATAAATCTACTAATAATATATAGTTGGATGCATGTATTTGGATAATGGTCCAAAATTAAGTGTGGCCATAGTTGACTAAACTAGAGTTAGTAGAGGAATTAAAGGTGAAAAAAAGGAAAAAAACAATTAAAAGGTTTGGCATATATGTGCAACTTTCCAATTTTTAGTTTAATATATAACCTTTCACTCTTATGATTGTGACTTGTGAGCAATATATGTATAGTGAATTGATGAGAATGTTAGAATGTTAAGTGTGAGGGGAAAAATACAGGGTTGGTTGGTGCAAAAACAATTTAACCATATAACAATCAACAATAAATGCAAATTTCATTATAATTTCCCTAGTAAAGATAGATATATGTGATATTAATTTATTGTAAAGTTGAGTGTTTTTTAAAATTTGGTTAAAGATATGACACGCAAGCAGTAGAGTAAGAACATCAACATCAAAGGAGCTCAAATTTACTAATAAATAAAATAAAATTAAATTAAATTAATCACTGAAGTTCAGTACCTCTTTAAAGAGCTCATATCCCTCAAAAGTTTGTATGCATAAAAGGTCTCAATGCATTGAAAACATTGTGCAACTAGTTTTTGAACTCCAAAATATGACTTATTGGTTTAGGATGTGTTGGAAAGTATCCCCATGAAGCCCAACAAATTGTGCCTGGAACAAGATACTTAGCCCATTTCTGAATCACTCCCTCAAGTCTCTATATTGAAAACATTCTCCCAATTGTTGGGAGAGATTTGTTATGTTTCTAGTAGTAGTACCTCAACTTTAGGAGTTGGACACTGCATGATCTACTTCTTTACTTTTCCTTCTCTGGGAAAATTATAGGAAAAGAAAGAGAGAAACCAAGAGAAACCAACAAGCCTGCTACTGCTACATTCCTAGAGGCTTTCACTGCTTTTCAGATGAATCACAATAAAAGAGAGAAGAAAAACCAGATCATAGTAATTAATATCAGGACATGCATGAGTTTCTTCACAAAATACTTCACAATATTGTCATACATCTAAACATATTTTACATTCCAATATAAGTTTCAAGTCACATACAATACAACACGCATATATACAGCTTAACCAGAGGCCACCTAACATAGAGCTAAAGCTCGCAACTAAGACCTTAAACAAAAATTAGTCAGGTCATGCATTAGCAGCACACTGCATTAATGCAAGCTTCTTTGTCATTATTGAAATATAAGGAAAGCATAAATATAAAACTAGTACCATTCAGGAAAAAAAAACCAACAGCAACATTCCACGGGTCTATCTGTGGAGTTAGGGATGATAACATTAAGAGCATACCTCTGTGTTGATTGCAGCAGCTTCAGGATGGTAATGGAGAATTTCCTTCCACATCATCTCTCTTATCATCTCTTCCCCCAGCTCCTCATCAATTTCAAGATCAATTGGGACCTCGGCCGGAGGATTGGCCGCAGGATCATACAGTGCAGACATGTAAGGGTGTTGAAGGGCATCAGTAACACTAATCCTCTTCGATGGGTCAAAAACAAGCATCTTTTGTAGCAAATCAATTGCCAAAGGATGGGCACTGGGGTAAAGACGGGTAAAGGGGGTCCCAGGGGAATATGTAAGTGATTTGATGTATCTCTTTGCTTTTGGGTTATCAATAAATGCAATATCATCTTCCCTTTGACTGCCAAGGAGGTTGATGATCAATTTGAGCTGGTTAAGACATTCTGTACCAGGAAAGATAGGTTTCCGACCAAGCAGCTCAGCAAATATGCATCCAACAGACCACACGTCAATGGACGTCCCATAGTTGTCACAGCAAAGAAGGAGCTCTGGGGCACGGTACCAGCGAGTGACAACATACTCAGTCATGAACTGGCCCTTGCTATTGCTGGTACGTGCCAACCCAAAATCACAAATTTTAAGGTCACAGTTCGCATTGATGAGCAGATTCCCGGGTTTCAAGTCACGGTGTAGAATATTTGCAGAGTGGAGATACTTCAGACCTCGGAGCAACTGCACAAGGAAGTAAAAGTTAATAAGAGCTGAAAGGCATAAAGCGAATTCAAAACTTATATTCATCTCTAATTTTTTTCTCTTTCTTTTGGCCTTGCAGGGATAATCTTTCTAAATCTGTTCTGACATAATGTGGTCAGTATGCGACAATAATTATGATAGATAACACAGGGATGGGGAGATTTTGAAAACAAAATAACAAGTAGTCATTGGAATTACAAGGCAGCATCACAGTTAATTGCAATTTTGTTTGTGTAACATGTATATGACATGATATGATACAAGAACTTCAAAGGTTTTTTCAGAATTTAATGTGTGGTCGGCAGCCACAACACGGACGGGAATTCAATTTAAGTTCAGTCAAATATATAAACCCTTAATACAAACAATAATAATCTCAATTTCATCAATGTACACGATATGGTGCAAGTCACTTTACATCTAAACTAAAAATCTTCAAGAACATCAACAAGACTGCTGACATATTAATTATACTCATAAAACAAGTTCAGAACTATAAAATAAAGTGCAAGATGACATGTTCAGAACTAAACATGAAATGCACCCACCAAAATCATGTGGCTATGTAGTGCGTGTCTATATAAAATTATCCATGCTTGGACAATAGGTATACAAAAGACTACCAATATGTGAGCTTTAGCAGAGAAAGAATGTCAAGCATGATAAGTTTATACCAACTCAAAGGAGGAGATTATATGCTTGGCTATGTGCAACTCATCATCCTTTAAAGTACCTAAGTTGAACAACCCATAATACCATAGCATTTAATGGAGAGAAAAATAGTCCTGCTGCACTGCTGGAGTATGGGGTTGGGGTGTTCCAGTTAGCCGGTAATCTTTTAAAATTGCAAGAAATGGAAGTTTAGACATCAATGCAAAATATTACATAGTAGGAAGAGATATTTAGATGTGAAGCGATCTTATACTAAAGTGAGATCAGCTCATTTCATATTTTTGAAAAAGTCTGCTTGTAGTGCTAAGAAGAAAGTTACAATTATTGATTTTATCTAGTCCGTAAGACCCATACCAAAGGAGTAAAAAATATGATAACAAAGGAGCTTATAATAAGATATCATTGTTATGTGGACTACAGTAGAGTGCTTAAAAAAAACGAAAACATTGCGGTAATTGTCATCCATGTTAACATCATGAAACAATCTTCAGAATCAGTTTTAAAACTTCAATGCAAGTTTATGAAAATAATCATTAAGGTATTCCATAAAGTTTTTATAAATGAGCTTAAAACACTAGGAAGCAACTCAAAGAAAGACTTTGCCGGAAAAGCTGTAATAGCAATACACATATCATCACTAGGCCAACAAAGGCATACCTGAAATAGAAAGTACTGGCAGTGATCATTGGTAAGTGCTTGCGAAGACTTAATAATTTGGTGCAAATCTGTATCCATGAGTTCATATACCAGATACACATCCTTAAAACTCGCCCTCTGTATAGGCACCATGACATCTTTCAAAGCAATCACATTGTCATGTCGAAGATGCCGCAGAAGCTTCAACTCGCGCAGAGTTCTCAGAGCATCAATACGGTTCTCAAACGCATTATATATCTTCTTAATCGCAACCTTCTCATTGGTTTCTCTGTTAACAGAAGAGCACACAATCCCGTAGGCCCCCCGACCAATAGGCTTGATCGGGATATATTTCGTATCGATCTCAAACAAGGTTTGCCACATAGAAAAGTAATGTTTTCCCTCATTTCTAACTCCATTTGGTGGATCAACTGGAGTAGCCATTTCCTGAAAACCAATATAACAAGCAAAGCTACTTGAGGAAATTAAGATCATTAACATATTCCCACACAACATTATTGTTTCAATTCAACAAAATTTATGATAACAGCCTTACAAATATCACAAATCAATTATCAAAAACAACCCAACAGATATCAAAAACAAAAAAATTCAAAATTTAAATTTGTTTATCCATAATTCAATCAATTAAATTAGGGAAAAAGATACACAAGTCTTATAAATTAGGGAAAAGCAAAAAAACTTACTTGTTCTCTGATGTGATATACAAAACAACTTTATCTAAAAAGAAACGAAATTGAAAGCCTCCTCCTTAATTTCCCGTGACCCATGAACGATCCGCCATAATCCCCCAAAATTCTGCCGATTCCAAAACAGTATCAAATCGTTCCTCGGAGACCTAAATTGAGGCAAGCCATGTCGGTTATTGAGGTGGAGCTGTGGAGTGCGATAGATTTGTGTGACATTCGATCTGTTGCGCAAATGTTGTTGTGGATCGACCAACTATGAAGATTCGGTTTGTCGTCGCGATCAGACAAGCGCGCGAGAGAGAGGAGTGAAGAAAATGTGTGGATTTTTATGGGGCATTTGAGGGTCACGCGCCCGGGTTTCGATCTCGTAACGACAACAACGGATATTTTAGTTTATTCAAGTGCCGATTATAGCAAGAGACGGTAGATAGATAGAGAGGTCAGAGAAAAGGATAAGAGACGACGTCGTCGGAGCATGTCACGACGCCGGTGGACCTTCGCTACAGTGGTGTGGTTGGATGCAACCGTTGATGTTTGGTGGTCTTGTCTAATCGGAACAGGCCACGTGCACTACTGTTTCGTGTCCTTTGCCGTCAACGGTAATGATTTCAAGCAACGCATTCCATTTTTAAATATCTCCGTTTTTTTTATTATTTCTGTTTTATTTGCTACAGAAATAATCTTCCCATTCTAAAAATTAAGATTATTAATTTTTTTTTCTAATTATTTTGGTCTATTATGGGTACGTTTGTAGCCCAAACTCAATTTTCATGACTACGGATGGAAATAATATTCCATCCATTTGGCGCTCAAAAAAAATATTCCATCCATTTGATCCATTGCTGTATTATACATTTAAACCCCTATATCTTAAAGGTAAAAGACCTAGTTTGGTCCCCGAATTTTGGTGTTTTGACTCAATTTAGTACTTTAATTTTTGTTAACCAAAATTAGTCCCTCAACTTTTATGTTTTGACCCAATTTGGTCCCTGAACTTTCAATTGACCTGAAATGGTCCCTGAACTTTCAATTGACCTGAAATGGTCCCTGAACTTTACATATTGACCCAATTTGGTCATTGCCCTTAAAGCTTATATAAAAAATTCAAGGACTAAATTGGGTCAATATTTGAAAATT
>JAYMTF010000677.1:0-31790 GCA_036897485.1 Pelargonium nanum | reverse complement strand
CAAAAAGATCAACTTTTTATATCTAAATGTCACCCTTTTGATAAGAACAATTGACATTTATATTTAAAATGTCAATATTTTTGTAAAAACAACTAACTTTTACACTTAAAAGGTTAACCTTTTCTATTTAAAGTCAAAGTTTTTATTCTATTCGATTCTTTATTTCGTCGTATAAATTTAACATCAATTTTCCCTTATTCTCTTCATTTAAATTTGTTTTCTTGAATTAATTGATGAGAGAAATATGTGGTTGGAGAGGGTCAATTTTGACATTCAAGATGCAAAAGATAAGGGTATAATAGGAAAAAAAATTTCTCTTTCTACTTCTGCTTTTGGTCCTGCAAGAAGCAAAAAAAATTGCTTCTCTGCAGAAGGTTCATCATTACAAAGCATAGAAAAAGCATCCTAGAAGCAAACAATGAGTTTGCTTTTACAACCTGCAAATTTTTTAGGTGGCACTATTCAATTAGATATGTCAGCTCCAAAAGCAAGTGAGTAGTGTTACCAAACAAGGCCTTATACAAATTTGATTAGAAAAAACTAAAACCGCATTAACAAGTAATTGGTAACTTTAAACAAGTTCTATAACCTAATCCAAGTTGCTCCATAAACAAATCATTTGTGTTAGAAATTGACACGAAATTGCATCATTTTGCCTAGATTTGATCAAAATAATCTTCATATTTAAAAGTTTAATGAAGTGGATCATAGTAAAATAAATCATTTCACTTTAACTTGGCTTCACACTTACCCAATTAATCAAGTTGAAAATTGTACAAAGCCTCATTATCTATGAAAACATGATTAAAAATAGATTTAAAAATAATAAATATTATTGATCCCATATATATTTCATAAATATCCTTGAATTGGATGCTTTTTGTCAAGACCAAGATACACAAATAATCATTTGACCAAATATAGCATTGGATGGTACTTATTTATTTTTGTTAATGACGTTTCAAGCAAGGAGTGTGAACAAATTATTATTTGTTTTTTCCTATTTTATTGCTCATAAAAGTAAGTTCATTGTTACTTGAAAGAATAAATATCAATTTTAAAAGGGAAATTTTATGAGATCCAAATTTTCAAAACCATATATTAAGGGAAAGCATGAAACCCTAGGAACCCTATAAAGATCTTGCCCAAATGGATAGTATTTTTTTAGGAGATAATTAGCAAAGTTTAATGAGATATGTTTTGTTGATTGAAAGTTGTGATCTTTGGATGCTAATGTAATCAAGAGCCCATAGTAGTTAGCAAAAGCAAATAATGTTAAAAATAGAGTAGCGCGGTTGCTCAGCTGATCGAGTGTAGCTTATACTTTAGATAGATTGTCGTGTTCTATTTCAATTTTGTTAGCATAGATTGGAGGGTTGGAGTGTCAGCTCCGTCAGTCATTTTAGATTTGTTGGCTGATGATCTCTAGTTAAATAAAAGGTTTCGTTCAACAATAAAAATAGGAGTTAATAAGAATAAGTTAAGACGTAACTCACAATATAATATTTATAATATTATTTTAATTGCATTGTACATCAAACCACGTTAAATCACTTATCGAACCACTTACTTCTTTGTCGATCAATAAATTAAAATGATTTGTTTAACACTCGAAATTATAACGCAAGATAACACTTAAATACTGTGCGAAAAAAATGTACCGTTTAATTCCAAAATATGTCTATTTAAGCGTTTTGAATTATTAATTCAAGTTTCTCTGATGGTATATTATATATATATATATATATATATTTAGAGAGAAAAAAAAAACTCTCATTCATGATTTATTAGTTGAGGCTCTCAGCTAATAAATCATGGTCAATTAGGTGATGTCACATCAACGATCTATACGTGCCCGCTCCAATGAATTTTTGGGCGCTTCGTCCGAATCTATTTTATTTGTCTCTTGCTATATATATATATATGTCATTTTAATGATTTTGTTAAGTTATAAATTAGACATTAATAATAACTGTATTTGACTGTATTGTTAAGCAAAGCACATGGCCGCAGTTGAAGGAAACCGTGGACAGTTTAGCAAATTTTAAGGTGGTTTTGGAATAAAGCTGTGTCGTTTCGTCCCCTGTTTCCAACACAACGACCCGTCCAAACGGTGTCGTTATTTATTGCCAACTAGCCCATGCCCAACGGGGTTCACTTTCCAGCTAACGTATCTACTTTTTGCTGTTCTTACGTGGCGCCTTTGTGTAGTAGGTAGGGTATTTGTGAGTGTCTTTTCCACGTGTGCCGTTGGTGCCACGTGTACCTGAGGTCCCGCCACGTGTGTCCTTACAGCCCATCACAAGCGGTCACCTCAATTTCCCACGTCCTTGGCAAGTGGCAAATTGTTATCCAGCTGTACCGGGTTGTAACAATTGGGTTTTCGCCTTTTCGGGTTGGGTTTTTCTACTATTCGAGTTGTGAATCGTGATGCGACGGAGCGTGACATTTTTAGGAAATTGGTAAATGATGATGCGCGGTTTTCTCCCACCATATTTTGTTTTGATTTGAAGCGTGCACATGTCACATGATAATTCTATTTGGTATAATGGATATATGTACAATTTGTTTGAACAATTTTTATTTGCCTGAATTGTTTTGTTATAGATTTATCATTGTTGATTTTTGTTTTCTCTTATTGAACGGCAATCGCTAACGCGTTAAGCTCTAAGTATACTTTTCATAACATGCTTTTGAGATAACATACACCCCACGAGCAACTTTGTTGAACTATGACTCCAGAGCATGCATGTTAGTGCCCTTTGGCACTCAAACAAATATAAATCGTTAATTGCGGCACAAAACCTTAAAAAACGAGGTTGTCCGTCTATGATCCTTGGCAAACGGTTATTGTTTCATAACTCTTCCTTCTGTTTTAACTATTTGGTTATTTTTCATAACTGTTCACTATGACTGCGTACAAAACAACAATTTCTTTGCAAGAGAGACAATTGTTACCTTTTTGCTCCTTTTGTTGCTCATTTTGTTCGTCGCTTGACAAATTTGACTCGCACATAGATAGTGATCGCGTTGGGTGTTATTGGGTCTTCTCATCCTAAAAGTTATCTCAAAACGTGTTGCTCATTCCCACACTTATATAACAAATGAGTCTAAGTTGGGAAACACCGACCTCCTAAGAACATGACAAATATTTGACCTGTTATTCACACTTTTAACTCAATCAAGCCTAAGTTGAGAAGCAACAATATTCTCTCATGAGCATGACAAAGATTTGAATTATCTTTTATATCACACTTTTAACTCTATCAAGCCTAACTCAATCGATACCATTTGTTGGGTGATATTCAATCTTTTCACACTCAAACATATATCACACAATAAAATTTTCTCTCAAACTCATAATCAAACACACAACCCTTTCCACAACTAATATACGACAACCCAACAAACACCTAATCTCGCAACTGAGTATCACACTGCTCCTACGATTGAACCTTACAATTAGTAAAGTTCAATCAAACCACAAACAAACAACAAAAAATGTTTCGATTTTAACCGAATTTTGCACAACCCTACGAACAAATGATGTTTCCAAATGAGTGAATGAAAAGTGTTCTCAAGTGGTTCTACAAGTGGCACGGGCGTGCCGCGTGGTTCGTTTTGACAACACCAAGCCATAATGATATGGAAAGCGATAGGCCATTCTTTAACTCTCACGAGAGCCAGTAATGGTAAAAACAAGCAAAAGCCACATTTCGCAACCTTAGCTTCCTCTCGTGATGTGATTTAAATTATAGTACCTGTCCTTATTTACATTTATTTATTTATTTAATGTATTTGTCTATTTTTATAAGGTTGGCTTTAAATTGGTCTGAAAAAATATATATTAATAAAAATTATCTACTTCCACCCAATCATCAATGTGCCCAACTCATAGGCAAAAATAGCCTAACATTTTTGGAACATTGGTCAAACCAAAAAAGAAGACCATTTTCATTATTATGGGTCCTATTTTGAATATTATTTAAATTGATTAACTTTATGAATAGAAAATGTTTATTCAAAATAGTCATAGATTTTTAAGAGAAAGACAATGGTGTAGTGCTGTTTACTTTCTGCTTTGCATGGCTCAATAAAAGAATCCATTATTCAATCCAAAATATTTGGCATTTAAAGTGCTAAAATTAAAATGAGTTAATTTTATTTGGGTGTTTATGGATTCAAATAAAATAGTAATAGAAAGAAATTTATAATATAAATTGAAATTAATATAATATTATCCGGAAGTTATACAAACTTGTAATTGTTCGTATCTCTTGTTTTGTTAACGCTTTTATGTATCGATATATATTTAGAATTTTGTCAATAATTGTTTGCTATTTAATAATATTTATTTGTGAATAGATTTTACAAGTAACTTACATGCAATTTCACAAATTGTCATTAATATTTAATATATATATTTGTGCTAAGTTTGATCAACAGTTTAAATTGTTATAAAATTTAATTACTTTTAGGTGAATAAATCAAAAGTAACTTTTGAAACATTTAGCTCAGTCAAAATAATAGTCAACGTACCAATTAAATCAACAATTTAAATCAATAACTAAGGATTAAATATCAGTTTTATCCTCTTGAACTCATAAATTGACCATCTTAAAACCATTAACTATATTCCAAAATTCAAGAGTGATTGTGAAAATTTTGGAAACCTTAAAAGTTAAAAACGTTAGAGCATTAATGAACACTGTGGACTAAATTAATAAGTTCATGATAGCATTGCAGAAGATGCATGACCATGTATAATTCATGAACCAAGAGGAGAGACACGACAGTCGGTCGTCGTTCAAAGACACAAAAACCTAGGAACTGGTTTTTGACACGTAGGATCATCACCTACAATGTATATATACCTGTGGGTGCATGTACACCTGGCAGTGTAGATTGTTAGTCTAAACAGGCTGAGCCAAAACAAATATGTGTAAATGTCGATCTAATTTTGTCAATTATAATGTGTTTGCCACTTCGTGAATTACGGTATGACTGATAAATAGTTGTTAAACAAGAACGCGTAGGATTGAGTCTAGATAAGTTATAAATGAGCTTGTGGTAGTGTGGTTAGTCACTTAGTTCGATAAGGTAGAACTGATACTAAAATGATGGTATAGAATCTCATTAATGTTCGAGACCAGCAAAAACCAACAAAGCATCTCAGCATGAAGGAGCGTATTTGCACTAATTTACCTCACATCACCCCTCTTACCTTATCGTTGAGACGTTGCTACTAGGACACCTCCTCAAAGTTTCAACTTTTACGTAGAGTTTCAAAACAAACTAGTTTTTTCTTTCTCATCCAATTAGTAGTTGTACCTCAAATGTGTTGCATATAAATTTGTTTTAGAAAAACCATTGTTATTTTGTTTAGAAAGTTTGTTATGCATAAATGCATAAGTGTCAGTAACTTATCCGTATATCTATTAATACATGTCCATATATATATTTAAAGAAGTTTAAGCTCACCTACACAAAATGAGTGCATTTGTTTATATTTGTTTGAAAAATTAAGTTAAAATTAACTGGTGTGATATATTTATTTTTGTATCGTCATAATCGCGTGTTATAACAAACTTATAAAATACTAGTATTAGTAACTTATTGTAATGATAGAAAGAAAGGAGTATAGTTTACTAATTTCTTAAAATGAAAATCAAAACAATAATTTCTTCTTATAAAAAACATAAACAATAGTTATAACTAAGGCATGTTGGGTCAAGCGGTTGATGCATTTTAAATTTTCTTTGAGGTCTCAGGTTCGAGCTTCCTTGCCGACGGTATGAGGTGAGATTTGTGGGTTTAAGGAGAGAACTACAATATGAGGTTAGATTTATGGGTTTATGTTGTCCGGTCGCTTATAATAAAAACAATAGTTATAAAATAATTTATTTTCAATTTTTTATTCCCACAAAAATACAAATTGTAGCTAAAATTAGAAAATGAGTGCAATGGTTTATTTCTCAATATAAATTAATAAATTAAAGCCAAATTTAACTCGCGTTCCTTTAATTCCGTCTCTGCCCCTTGCTCTACTCCTTTAAAAGGCCAGAAAAGCGGGAGAGCCTGTTAAAGCCATTTCATAGTGACGCTCACAGAGAAACAACACATACACAGCGAGAGATGTAAACAAGGACCAGATATGTTGATTTGAGAGTGTGTGAGGGTTGTTTGGCGAGCGAGAAAATATAAACAACTAGACGCTAATTAAGTGTAAAATTTTCCGGGAAAAGAAAATGACTACAGGTTTAGTACAAGATCGTAATCTGGAGAAGCAGATTGAGAAGCAAATGGGCTGCATGGCAGGTTTTCTCCAGATCTTTGATCGCCACCAGCTTCTCAACGGAAAGCGAATCTACTCCACCAAGCGCCTCCCTCCGGTCAGTCTCTGTTTCTCTTTCAAGTTTGAAATTCTTTGCGTTTTTAATGAATTTTATGTCTGACTTTTGTTTGTTGAAACTTGGAATTGAAAATTTCAGGCCACCGATTCGTCATCCGAGTCGGAGCAGACGAGTCCTTCTCCGGCGGTGTGTACAGAATTGGGGAAACCACAGCAAACGAGATCAGTACCTTCTCCAGATCGTTCAATGAAGCAATCTCCGAAATACGGCCATCGGCCTCCGGCGCCGGAAGTTGAAACGCCGGCGGAGAATCCGATCAAATCGCCTCTTCCGCTTTCCGTTTTTGAGTTCAAGGAAGGCACTAGGTCGGCGTGGAAGTTCTCCAGAGAAGCTCCGAGGCTCTCTCTGGATAGCAGAGCCGTCGTTGATGCGAAAGGAAGCCTCTATCCGAGAGAGATCCGTACAAACGCTGCGATTCTCTCGGCGAATCGATCCGAGAACTGCGCAGACGGAGGTGTAGACGAAAACGACAAACAGCGCCGATCGCCGAGTGTGATCGCGAGGCTCATGGGACTCGAACCGCTGGCCGCTCCGGATCCCGAACCGGTGAAGAAATCGGAGCTTCGCAGATCCGCCTCCGAGTCCAGAGTTTCCAGAGATTTGTTCCAGTCTCGGTTCGTCGACGGCAACAATATCCAGCAAAAGCAACAGAATCAATTTCAAACAATTTCGAGTAATGCCGCCATAGCCAGAGAGGATCGAATCAACAATGCCAAATCAGTGAACTCGAAGGTGCGACCAGAACCGATCGCACCTTCGAAATCGCAGAACAGAGGCTTGGGGCAGAGGAAGAGCTTCTTCGATTCTCAGGATGTTTTTCCGGAGCCGAAACAGAGCGTCTCGATTTACGGAGAGATCGAGAGAAGGCTGAGAATGAGAGGCATCGACGAGCCATCGAAGGATCTAGAAACTCTGAAGCAAATCCTCGAAGCTCTGCAGCTCAAAGGCCTGCTACATTCCGGCAAGCCTTCAAGCCGCTCCTCCAATCAGAGAACCTTGGTCTACGACCGGAGCTACGACTCTCCGATCGTTCTCATGAGACCTTCGAGATCAAACTCATCGACGCCTTCAAGCTCCAGATCAAGAGATATACCTCGCCGGAATCTGAACCAGTCGCCGGAGCCGGCGAGACGAGACCGGAATGTACGGAACCAAGCCAGAGGCCGGAGTCCGAATCCTCCATCTCCGACGAGGATCGAGTCCAACGTGAAGAGTCCGAACCGAAGAAGACCACTGAGCATTGAAACGCAGAGGAAGGTGAACGATTCACCGGAGCAAAGAAGAGCGTCCTTGTCTCCGGTTCACTCCCCTAAGGTAACACCAAAGAGAACCGTACCGGATCAAACGGTTACAAACAGATCACCGAGAAATCGGAAACCAACGGCCAAGATTCAACGAGACGTGTTCGTTCCAGCAGAGGATGAATCCTCCTCCATTTCCGAGAGCAGTATCAGTACACCATCACAAACAGACACAGAGGTAATTAGCTAATTATCTTCTAATTAAGCGTGATTATTTTGTAATTAGTGTTAATTATTTGATTAATTAGTGTTAATTTTTGTTATTATTGCAGTGTAAGGAACTGAAAGAAGGAAGGAGTCTGGTGGAGAGATGTGATAAGCTGCTTCTCAGCATAGCGGAGATCACTGCGACCGAGTTGCAACCGAGTCCGGTCTCCGTGTTGGACTCGTCGTTTTACAAGGAGGAGTCGTCGCCTTCGCCTGTCAAAATGCGAAGCATTGATTTCAAAGGTATTTCCCCAAATTCTCCTTCCATTTTACCTTATTTAGTTATTTACTACCATAAATTAAAAAAAAAAAACTTGAAAATTTAAACTAACCCTAGTATTGTTAAGATAAATTAGTAACAACAATATTCACTCAGTCACAAAAATTAAAATTAAAGAGTATTATATTGAAACGGTACAAGTAGCATGTGTCATATAACTGATAACTCGCTTGACTTGTCAAAAAAATGATTTATTATTGCGTTTTATTTCGTTCATGTTCCTACGTGCATGTTAACTAGCGTACTTGATAATGAAAATGTGTAGATTATGAATCGACAGATATACTTTATTGTCACACTTAACGAATAATACTATACGTATAACTATTATACTTTCTGATTCGAATAAGCTAGTGAGTTAGTTAGACGTCTATATTTAAACTGAGTCTGAGTATTAACACGTGAGGTGACCCTTTTCGTTGCGTTGGAGCTTTAGTGGTAATTTATGTATTTTCAACCTTAAATGTGGAGTGAATTTTTAAAGTGAAACTAGGTATTAATAGTGAATTTTGGAATAAAAAATATATATTAATTTTAAAGTACCTATGGCTCTAGTGAGTTTCTAGTTGGCACTAGGTTAGTTAGATTTTGATTTGACACAGTGAAAGCAGTAAAGAGGACGACATTATCTAGGTTTGTTTCCCTGAAGCGATTACTATCCAGAGTAAGATTCAGTGACCAATAAGACCACGCCGCGTCACGTGGAAAATGGGTACAATCACGTGAGCTTGAAAGGTACACCATGTGATAGCGATGGTGGTTGTGGGTATTTTTGATGACGACGGCGTGTGCATTTAAGTCAAAAGGAATTTGATGAACTGTAAACAAATATAGCTGTGAGGAATTTAATGAATTGAGAAGATGACTAGAGAAGTTTTTTTACTTTACCTGCAAGAAAAGTGATTGTGATTCAATTGAGCCAAACAAATTTTTGTTGCTTTCGCTGACATTAAGCCATTTCCAGCTGTTTTATATTTTGCCAATAGAGCCAAAATTATGTAGAGAATTTAGTCCGTTTTTGTTATAAGCAGCTTTTCAGCGTATTGAGAACCACATGTCCGGAAGCGTCAAATTTGGATTGGGTTGGGTTTGTTCGGGTTCTAGATTGATAAAGATTAAGGCTTTAGATTTGTTCGGGTTTTATCGGTCTGAATTTTGCTTTTTTTTGGTGTAAAATGTTTGGATTTGTATATATATGATTGATCAAATTTCTATCCATTCAACCTGAA
This sequence comes from Pelargonium nanum, assembly GCA_036897485.1. Classification (NCBI taxonomy): domain Eukaryota; kingdom Viridiplantae; phylum Streptophyta; class Magnoliopsida; order Geraniales; family Geraniaceae; genus Pelargonium; species Pelargonium nanum. The sequence continues at coordinate 22,360 of JAYMTF010000677.1, read as the reverse complement.
AGTTGGTCAATTTGGTTTTTGAATTCGGGTCCAAAATGTCAGTTATATACTTGTCTTTATAGCAGAGTAGGTCGGACAAGTCTAGACCTATTACGGGTTTGTTTTCAAGTTAGGTCTTTTCAACCTAGACCCGAAAAGTCAAGTTTAGGACTATATGTACTTGTGGATAAAATGTTGTAGTTTTGTTTGAGTTCTTTTTTTATTTCTTTTTATTTGGGTTCATGTTCGAGTTCTTAATAAGTTCTAACAATATTATTTTTGTTTCATCCATCAGAACATTCAATTGAATTTGAGGACGACTGGTCGGCGGCGACTTCACTTGTGGAGGAAAATTCAGATGACATTGATTTCGTCTACATCTCCGAAATCTTCCGAGCATCGAAGTATTTACCGGAAGAATCCGACATCCACCTCGTACTAGAGAAGCAATATTTTCTACGAGGCAAGGACACATCCAAAGCCTCCAAGGTCCACAGAAAGCTGGTCTTCGACACAATCACCGAAATTCTTGACCGGAAGAGGCAAATGCCGCCGTGGAAGGCTGTTTCCGGCGTGAATTCCGTGACGGAAAACCCCACATTGGAGCAAACATGGTCGGAGTTTAAGAGAATCAGAGAGAGGGACGCTTGTGAAGAGGACTTGTTTGAGGTTATTTGTGGAGTTTTGCGAAAAGACCTTGCCGGAGACGCGGTCGCCGGTTGGGGAGATTGCCCGATTGAGATGTCCGAAGCGGTGCTCGACATCGAAAGGATGGTATTTAAGGATCTGATCGGAGAGACGATCCGAGATCTTGCCGGAAATTGCAATAATGTGATGGGGCTTAGGAGAAAATTGGTGTTTTGAGGGATAAAATAGTTGTAGTGTATTTATTTAACTTGCATAAGCGTTGCAGCTTCAATTTTGGCGCGCTTTTTGGTTTATAAATATATATTTGGGTTTTACTAATTTAGTTTTTTTTTTCTCGTTTTTTAACATGTTTGGGAAAATTTAAAACGAGGTTTGGATATTGCTCGAAAAAATCAAGTAAATTTAACACTTTTACTTAATTAACACTCATGTTCATGTGAATATACTTACAGTGGAAACTCTAATGAAGATTCATATTCTATGTATCTTATTTGTTTCTCAATCGCTAGAAGATTAGTTGAGACTTTTTCTTTACATTTATGTGTATGTAAGTAACGAATGAGTACATGTGACAATTTAAGTTTTTGATCGAATTCAGATCAGATTTGTTTGAATATGCTTTTACAAAGACAAATTTAAATTCGGTATGAAATAAGTTTACATTGGATTGAATTTTAGTATAAACTGTGTAAATTTGTGTTGATTTTCATAATCCGATTTTATCTTAAAATTGATCGGATTGAACTTGTTCGATTTTAAGTCGGATATGATTTCAAATGCATGCATGTTTGGATTTAAATTATCAGCTCTACATTTAGAAAAAGTTGTAAAAATGTTTAAGAATTGGATTGGATGAGATTTATATTTGATTATTTATTATGCAGTCAAATAAAAATAGAATAAACTTTCAACTCTTATTTTAAGAGTCGGTTAGAATTTTTTATTAGTTATGCTCGTTGAATCGCTTCATTTTATTAGGCTAAGAGTCGCTTAATAAATCAGTTTTTTTTAGACAACTCGTAATAATAACCAAATCTAATGGCTTGTACAACACTCTCTTCTATAAGGTCTAGAAGAGCACACTGTTTAGCCTCAAAACAAAGTCCTAGTTCATTTAATTTCATCTTGTGGTAAATTGGTAGTCATTTAAGGCTTTGGTTTGGTCTCACTTGGGAAATTACAATGGACCCAATGTTGGGTTCCAAATTGCCTAAAATTTAAAATGGATGGTCCCAAGTTGTCTCCTCCTAAAGATATAAAGACACTAACAAGGCATGTTCTATGGTTTTGAAAATTGTTGACTATGGTCCAAAATTCAATCCCAAGGATTTAATGTTTACCTTTAATTGCTTCCATTTTGGAGTAATAATAGACAATTAGGGTCTAAAATAGTGTTCTTGGTTACTAGACAATTTTGAGTCACAAATTAATGTGTGGTTTAGTTTGGTAAGTTTGGACTTTAAGAGAGAGCTTGACTCTTGTTCTTGGCCCAATAGCACACTCACAATCACATGGAGTAGTAGCTCACATAATTGTCAATAATTGGTCACTTTATTTAATTTAATTTTAATGTAGGCTTGTTGAGTTCAAGTGTGCCCTACTTTGTCTCAAGGCAATTATCATTATTTTGTGGTTTTTCAAAGTGTGTTCATAGACTTAAAATTGAAATCAAGCTAAGACTAATAGTTCAGAGTAATGTGAATTTGTAGCATAAAAGTTTCTATACATGCACATTTTGTAAATTGAATTTTTTTATTATTAAACAATCACAACTTTGGCATATCTGGCTAGCATGAAATGAGGCTACTTTCAACAATTATCGGGACGACCCGCAATCGATGATTCAGAAAATTTAGTGTTTTCTCTTCTTCATTGGCCACTCCGACATAACGCGACCTTTCGACCATCACTCTTATTAACCATCATTGTACTTGCCTTGCAAGCCAACATTTGTTGGTAACTTTTGCACCATACAAGGCTTTATTTTTGTGATAGCTTTTGTAAGGCTATGGGGTTGGTTAAGTAATGTGAAAACCAAGGGTTGAGGTTGAGCAAAGTACATGGTTTTTGTTGGGTTGTGAAGAGATAAGAGGCATAACCTTAACCTCTACATGCTTCCTCTAATAGATATGGGCCTTAGATCTCTACCCTTTATTGAACTTTTACTTGGGCCCAATGCCCCACCTGGGCCCACTTCATTTTTATGAGGCTACAATAGCAAGTTAGCAACCTAACCATCAATTTATTTATATATTTATTTTCTTATGTCTTTTTCTTGATTGTTCACTCTCAATTTACTACTATTGTCCCCTTCCCAAGTTGAAATGTTTATAGCAAATTGAGCCAATGGCTTGTGGAATAGGATAGCATATGGATGAGTCATTGGACAAAGTGCCCTACCAAAGGGCACAACCCTTGTCTATGCCCTGCCATGGCCACATGCTAAGGTAAGCTAAGCAATATGGCCTTTCACTATTAAAGTTCATGACCCAATTACTATGCAACATGTCTTTGATCATTGTCTCAAACAGTAAGTCACATGCAATCCAATAAATAATGCACTTTTAATAATAAAATAAGTGTTTTAATTTGAAATTATAAATGTTAGTTTCTAATGTACATTTTCACTCGTATATAATTTTACAACAATAATAGAAGTGCGTTCGTATATGAATATAACTCCAATATTCTTACAATTCATGCATATCTGATTTTTCGAAAGAAAATGTATGATCGTTCATTTTGAAACAGTTTTCTTTTTAAAATAGACAATATTTTTTAGCGGAAAAAAAATATTAATAATTAGAGCATCAGTGGCAGCTAAACATGAATTTTGAACAAACAAGAAGCTGGCCTTTTTGGAACTTTGTTGATACACACACATGATTTTATTAAAACATTCATGTTGTTTTGTTTATGGTGATAATATTAGAGGTTCATTTACAGCTATATACATGATATTTAAGGGCCATATATATATGAACAAACAAGAAGCTGGTCTTTTTGGAACCTTGTCGATGAACACACATGTCATAATGACCATAATTTATAATAAAATAAATTATGGAATTAATTAGCTGTTGATTTGATCTGCATGTTTCAAATTATTGAGATATAAAATAAGTTCTCACATGTTACACACCATAATATATATAATTAATATTCAATGGTGTACTAGTTGAATATATTCACAATTTAAGAAATTGAAATATCATGGTAATGTGTTATTTTAATTTATCAAAATATTCCTAAAGTTGCTTCAAAAAAAAATTCCTAACCACGTAGTAGGTTGTGGGTTCAAATTCCATTGCGTCGGGTGGAGTGGGGTTTGGGTTAAAAGGGGAGAGCTACACCCTGTTGTGTAGCTCAATTTAAAAAAAAAATCCTAAAGTAAAATTCCATTAAAATTTGTCTAAATGTCTGAATTCTTGACAAATAACCAAACATTTTTTTATTACACGATCCATTGTACTTCTTCTTCTTCTTTTTTTTTTTTTGAAGCTATATTTTTTTTATTTGTTTATCGGTGAGAATCAATTCAACTAAAAATATAAGTGTGAAAATCCATTATGATTTGCACGTGTCTTATGAACATATTTAATTTTTCTTTTATTTACCCGTGAGTAAATCCGACAAAGATGTGGAGAAGGATGAAGATGAATTCTACTTCCCGTGTAAGGAAGGGGACGGGATCGACATTTCCTGTCCCGTGACCATTCCTACCCCTCACAAATTTAAGAAAAAATGAGACAATGGAGATGTAGACAAAGTTAATTTAGATTCACTATTTTATTTTTACGTCAAAAGTGACACACTGATTTTTACTTAACGTGTGTACGAATTAGCATAGTCGTAGGGATTGATCTACTTGTACTGCTAAACGACCACAAGAAAAGTAATATTTCGCCAATAGAGAAGAAAAATTACGCATTAAACGCTGTTTTGTTTTTAGTATCTAAATAATAATTTTGTTTACAAACTAGAAGCAGTATAAAGTATATTTGTATGGCACTAATACCCTAGAGAAGAATTCAATTGAAGAATCCTCCTTTAGTAGTCCTCTGTATCAATTGGTGCAATTTACAGTGTGCCTTTGTTTTGCTTTGCCTGCATGAAAACATTAAATTCCATCATTACGTATTAGGTTGTCATCCATAGAATAAACACGCACGCTTCACACATAAAAGTTGCAAACAGATCCGACTTGTTGCTCAAAACCTAAAACTTGAACGAATCTTTCAAGTCAGAGTTGGATTAGACATTTTCAACCCGACTCAAAACTCAAATAGTTATCTCTAGTACAAATGAAGAGAAAGGTCGTAATATTACATAGTTTGTAACACGGTTGACTTAGCGCTGGGTCGTTGTTTGGCTCTGGGGGTTCTTGACCAAAGATCATCTCACAGCTCATATCATCAAAATCTGCATATCAATGTTCCAAAATTAGTGCTTCAACATACTAAACTTTCAAGCATACATGCTTTTCTTTTAGCACCACATTTCTCTGCTAAGTTTTGCTGCTCTCACAGTCAAAACAAAATGAAACATTTATTTCTATTATTATATAAAAATATAAACACTTATTTTAAAACAGCCAAAATCTAAGCGTTTTGAATATCGTCAAGACAAGACTCAAAGCGTTTCCCGATAAAATGCGAGGATACTTACTGGGAACCATGTTGACGGAAATTCCAAAAGAGTCCTTGATAAAGGTTTGAGATGGTATTTTACACATGTTGATGCACATTCCTACACAATTACTCTGCTCTAAGAATCTGCAAAATTTGACATACTAAATTAGATGATTTACACAAACAATTCATGTGTAATGATGTTGAAATAAACTAATTTCGAACACATGCAATGTCTTAGGTTGGTGAGGTTGTACCTTTACAAGAGTAAGGGAGTGTATCGATTAAAGCTAACAATTTGAATCTAATATCAACCTTATTAATTTAACTTTAACTATGTCTTTTTGTATTGAGATTTTTTTTAGTACCGGATCATGTAACTTCAAGATTACTAGGCAACAACCTTTGTCAATGCATTGTAATAAATTGGATTAAATGATCAACAACAAAAGTACCTGCACTTTTTTATGTGTGTCACATTTTTCTCTCTTGCTCCATTGATCTCCGACTCCTTCACCTATACAGTGAAATCACAAATAAAAACGCTCAAATCTTAGTCACTTTGATTTTTGCAACAATTTGGAACGCAACACACGTCCTTTTCTATTGACTTGGTTCTCTAAAAAAATAATCAAGTAATGATTTAAGAATTGAAGAAACATAAAAATAAAAAACAAAAATAAAAACAAAGTAAATGAATGGAGAGATGTTGACAAACATGTCGCCTTCGACGAGAATCACAAATCAGAGTTGACAAAAATTGCCGGAAAACACAAACTCAACACGGTGATGAAACCGTGAATTTTTTATTTTATCACAAGATTCCTAAAATGATTGAGACGACACGCATATATAATGCAAATGGTACATTATATTTAACAATCTACCTATTATAAAAATAAAAAATAAAAAACATTTACCTCACAAGGTCCGATGAGCCAAACAAAGAACAATGCAGTGAAGGCAGCAAAATATTCCCTTGCAAATTGCGATTCTGGTAGTATTGTACGTATCTGCAAACATTATATATACAGCGTATTAGGACACAACACAATAATAATACAAACAATAAACAAACATTAAATTTAGCTAAAACCAAAGTCATATGTGCAAGTGTACTTTGGGAATTGCAAAACACAGCTTGCTGTGCACCGTCTCCCCAATGTTTTCATCGTTTTTATAGATAACATTTTTCCGTCAAACCTCGGAATTGCTGTTCTGTGATCTCGTCACAAGTTCGTGTTAGAATCACTATCAAGATGTAAATAATTTAGTTTGTTAAATTTATAATAGCGAAGTTTATGTGTATTAGGTCACTCATTAAATGTCAAAATCATAGTATTGTACGTGAATAGAGATATCGCTAAATCCCATATTAGAAAAAAATTTGTGCATCGAACCACTATTTTTAGTAAAATGTTGTTAACTTGTGACTTTGAGGTTGCGCACATAAATAATTCTTTTCAAATTTTATAGTAATATACATTCTTGTGCTAGATTAATCCATTTTACTGAAATTCCTTGAGAAAATTAAGAAGAAGAAAATGAGAGAACTAGAATGCATAGTAACTTGCCAAGGTGAGGATTGGCTTGGGGAAGGCACTATCAAGAGCTCGAATGACAAGTTGTCGTTGTTGGATTGGGCTGAAATTCTTGGCGACTTGCGTTGCTGACTCTACCAAGCTCTCATATCCACTCTTCTCATTTTTCAACCCTACATTTATTATAACCGCCAACATGAGAATTGGAGTCAACGATATGATAGTTAATAAACAAGTAAAACAATCGTTTTAAATAACTGTTGTTTTATAAGTAAAAACTATTTTAAAATAAGTGTTATTTTACAATTTTAATGTAAAATAGACGCTAATCTATTAAAACAATACGTAAGTAGATATAGATGAGTCAATGAACCAAAAGAGACACTTATTTTGAAGCAAATGTAGTATAAGCTATATTGTACCACTTGGATTCAGAAATAAATGAGAATGGTGATCAAGAATGGAGCGACATGATAAAAAAATCATAATCCAAGCATGAACTGAGAATCTCATTTCGATTCTGATTCCTCAACAAAAAAAAATCCAAACGCTACACAAGTATATGAATCAATGTACCAAATCTTACCTGAAACAGCTTGAACAGTCTGTGAAAGATAGTGTATAGCCATCTTGTCAAACCAGTTATCATGATACACAGTGGGCTTAACTTGTATTGTATCTGCAGGTTTTGTTGCCAGAGAACTATGGCCTGTGACGGTGGCTCCGGCCCCGTTACTGACCGGCTTTGTGAGCATTGCTAGAGGAGAAGTCATTGTTGTGAGCTTGTTCTTGTGAACATTATGAAATGGATGCAACCATGGGCTCTTGCTTTGGGCAAGAAACTTGGTTTCCATTGTGTTTGTGTTTTGCACTCCAAGGAACAAAGCCTTTTCCTTCAAATCCATATATAATGTTTTTTTTGGCCGGCTCGGCTGGTTGGACCGAGATTCGGTCATATAGACCGGTCTGACTTTTAGTCCAGTAGAGGATCATGGCCATACTCGATCGGTCAAAACTCAAAAGCTATGGAAACTAGATTTGGCCGAGTCAAAAACAGATTTTCAATTTCGTTTTGTATTGCGTGAGGATCTGATATGACAGTTAAATAGTTGAACCAACGATTTTAATTGACAAAAACCACATAGCGATTAAAATTTATGTTTTATAGACTTTTATGCATGAATTCATTTTCAAGTCAAGTTGAGTTTTCAACGATTTCTTAATGGCGTAAAATCAGACCATTTCGTTGGATAAAACCCCGATCAAATTGGTTGAACGTACTAGTTATGATTTTTTTGTCATTGCAAAAGTCTTATCATAAAAATTTAGACCGACTTGATCTTTAAACTATCGAGGACGAGTCAAATACGGTTAAAAGTTAAAACCAATAAAAACTGAATTCAACCCCCTATATATCATTTCAATATATTATAAAGTTATTTGATTGGTTAAATGGTCGAATTGATAACCCAATCAACAAACTAGTTTACTTTTGGTCCAATTTTCATAACAATGTTTTTTTCCCTCTTTTTAATATTGTTGTATAGTAGTAGACTTTCTTTTAGCTATTATATAAAGGCTTACACATAGTTATTTACTTATTTATTTTGTTAGGCCAAAACATTATGTCCATTAAATTGGAAACCTCAACCCACTTAATAGTTGTATATACTTATTTTTTATGCAACCAATTAATTTTCAAAAGGACTGAGATGTGTCACTATCATTTACAATAAAATTATAATTGGTTGGTTTCAAATGTTCTATTCAAATCCAAGTTGGTGATTTCTTTATATATAAAAAAAAGTGTACAAGCTAATGTGAAAATCTTAAGTTCTTGTTAGGTAGCATTAGTGCATTTTCAAAGAAGGTGTTGCATAAATAAAATTTAAAAGACTATACTAAATTGTTCGGTAAGATGCTTAAAATGCTGATTTAAAAAAGGCAACCACCTGCAGAGCTTATTTAAGAAACTGAGACTACCATCCTCCGTATAAAAAGCTTTAGTTATATGCTTAGTTCTTGCTTAGTGCCTGATTTTTGCTCGAATTTCAGTTTTTCTTTTTGGTGTTCGGATCCGGTTGCTTGTCTGGATTCCTGATTACTTGTACTTTTATTAGACCTTGTGTCATTATAATAAAAGGTACCGATTGCTTATCGAAAAAAATGAAACTGATTTTTGTAGGAGCTCAATGACTCGTGTGGTAATTTTGGTGTTAAGGAGGAAAGATAACACTTAAATTACATTCTTTTTTTCTTTTTCTTTTCCAGATATCGTTGGTTGGGTCAACTGATTCTATTATGTTATATTAACCTATAAATGCGAGACGTTATTTTTGCAGATAGGTCGATCGAATATGGTCTACTATACTAGTTTAATGCATATGTTAATGCATATGATAGCATATATTATATTTAATATTATTAAGCTGTTACATAAATGTTTCATGTTTTTTTTGTCATTTCAACATATTTTCTTATAATTGTTTTTATTCGAACATACTATTATATGAAACTCAACTTTTTAGAGCAGTTTCTTATAACTTCTTATAGTTTCATGGTTTCAACCACATTCTTTCAACTGCATACAATTTTCTAGAAGTGTTGCCAAACAAAGCATAAGTTATTGATGTGTTTTTGGAACATAATGGCAATGAAAGATGCCCATATTTTGAGCTGTTGATTCCTCTCAATTTGATCTGAAATGGGCCTTTTGAAGATGCTTATTTTGGTTCTAGCTTTTGTTTTATATATTTATTTATTTATTGATATTTGCAATGTGTCGTTTGGCTTGTTTGTGGCATTATATATATAGATATATATAGTTTATTCTCATATCATCAAATCATAAATTAATATATAATTTTTATTGTTGTGATTGCGATGTGAAAATCATCTATTTTTATAATAGAGAAATTTGTTTCTTTCTGGATTAGTATCTTATATCCACATGCAATTTTTTTTATTATAAATAAGATGCTAATTTTATTTTCAGCAATCTATTTTGTACTTCACGTGGTGTTTGATGCATGTGTTTTATACACGTACACAATACACACTAATAAGTAATTGTAAGTTTAATATATGAGTGCTCTCAATTCATGGAACAAGATGAAATATTGATTTGAATAAAGATTATTTTCATGTGAATCAATAGTTTTCTGTTTTCGACATTTTACATGTGAACCTATATATAAAAGATTCGTGTTTATTTCATGTTAGTAAATCTACTCAATTTTCTATACTCATGTTTGTGTCATGTAGTTTAATCGGTTTAATAATCAAATCGAGTTTAGAATTATCCATCCAGCACAATAATATTATAAAAAAATAAAAAGAGAAAACTATTTTATGAGGGAGGTGAGTTACTGCCTATTAGAGCAAAGATTCCACAAACAAGAGGTTAGATTAGATGTCTCCAAAAGGCAGCTAAAACTTGCCTCTCATTCTCATTTGTTTTCTCTACCAGGAAGGGAGCTTAGTGTCACATCCTAGAAGAATGAGTCTCCCCCAGACGTTTTAACGGTGGCTTTACTATACGGCATGCTTTTATACTTGCGAGACGGGTGCAGATCAGTGTACTATTTGTGCTGGTATAACCTCTTTTGCCGGGTTATGTGCTTATATTGATTGACACATATGGAAAAAGCTGGTCCCTCTCTCCGAAAACGGGATAAAAGGGGCGCCACGTGGGTCCAGTTTTCTCGGTCCGTAACACTAAACCAACTTTATTTTTTTTTCTTAGGATAAGACATTAATAAGGTGATGACACCTCATTAAAATTCATGGATCCGAATGGGTCGCTTCGTTCCGCTCCCACCAATTCACTTAGTCTAAGTCAAAAATAAATTGGCTTAGAATCTTTTTCCTACTTCCCTAATCTACATCCATATATATAATATAAGAGACTAAAATAATAATAAAATAAAGTTTTATATTTGAGCATTTTGCCGTATTGGCATATAAGTTCTGTCTATTTCACAAAACACTTTAGGTAGTAATCAAATATAAACTAATGTCTCCAAATGATAGAACCAAAAATGACAACCCAACCCGTGAATGAAACAGTCTAGTTTATATCCAAACACAAATATTGACAAGTTGACAGTCTAGTTTATATCAAACAATGTTTAAAAATAAAAACTATAAATCTAACAACTAAAATTAATAGAATATCAATCAAACTAGCCAGTTTAGACTCAACATCAAAGAGACCAAAACTCATTCAAAAAATAGCACACCAATCTTCACAAAGATACCATTTGTCTAGCTAAAGATGCAACTAGAAAAATCATTCAAATACAAGAAGAAACAAGATCAAAACATCTAGAAAACCAACAAGTTTAACATATATTCAAGACACAAATACCACATAACATAATTTAAACTACCCATCTAACAACATTCCTCAAACCAAACCATGGTTCATATACACTATCATAGTAAGATACAAAGTCACACAATAGACATTGTGACATTTTCAATATGTTCTTTAAGTTAGCAACAACTGAGTTGATAAAAACCTCATCACTCCTTTGTTGTTTTGTTGATGAGGGACTTGTGAATGTGAGGTATCACTCCTCCTCCAGCAATGGTTCCTTTGATGAGAGTGTCAAGCTCCTCGTCCCCGCGAATAGCCAGTTGCAAGTGCCTTGGTGTGATCCTCTTCACTTTCAGATCTTTGCTTGCGTTTCCCGCGAGTTCAAGAACCTCTGCAGTCAAGTACTCGAGGATTGAAGCTAAGTAAACTGCAGCAGTGGCTCCAACACGCCCATGGGCAGCAATTCTTGTCTTGAGTTGGCGATGAATTCGTCCAACTGGGAACTGGAGATGATCAACAAAAGGACAACTCATGAGACAAACTAACTACACATGTGCAAGTTTATTTTATTTTATCTTAGGAATCAACTCATGTGAATGCAAAGATAAGACTGTACATTAACAACCTCCCCCAGATACCAAAATGGTGGAATTGCTCTTTTTTTAGAATCCTAAACCCATTTAACAAACATATGAGCAAGACATGAACAACTCTCATGGGAATCTCATTTCCTAAACTCTTTTTTTCAAGAATCCAAAACTCATTGAAGAAACGTATGAGCAAGACCAAAGAGTATGCACATAAACAATCTTTTTATAGAATCCAAAACTCATTAAAGAAACATGTGAGAGACAAAAGAGGATGAACATAAACAACCCTACTCTTATCCCAAAATAATGAAAACCTCATGCCTAAAACTAGACCCGGCAATTCAGAGCATGAGCCGGGCTAAAAAATTCACATTCGTATTTTGCAACTTTTCATAAACATCATCTTTTCACACTAAGTGGCAAGACACGTTAGAAGTGGCAAAAATTCAAAAAAAAATATATATATGTATTTTGCCCAACCCATTTAGGCCCACATCGCAATGTACCTAGAACCACTTCTTTTTTTAGATCCGCAATTCATTAAAGATTAAGAAACATATGAGTGAGAGACAATTCTAGGTAGTATCTATTACAACCAGTACTAAATACAAATTCATGTTTCACAGCATATTGGTTTTAGACCAAAGGGAAGATACACAGCAAGACTATTAGAGAGAATTTGCTATTATCTGAAAGTGATTACAGTATTTTATATTTACAAAACAACAATATCAAATGTCTTCAACATATACAAACAAAACTTTATCTATTAACAAATCATATGTGAATATGAAGTCAATACTATGTAACAAAATCAAAAATTAAGTATCTATCTAGCTCTCTCATTGTCCTTTGACTCAAATTTTATATTGACAACTACTATTAAAGTTTTGCTTTCACTATCAATTGTGTCTTAATAGCTAAATCAGATTGACGAGTGTAATAGAGAAAATATTTTACTTTTTTTTTCCTTGTGGTTCAACTGAAAGACTAATTTTCAGTTTAAAACCAAATAACATTTACCTAGATACAAAACAACTATTCAAAATCCAAATAAACCACATAGAAATTGACTTTAAATTCCAAAACTAAATAAAACCAAATTCTGGAAACAACCCATTAAGACAAAAACAAAAACACACAGGATAACAAATCAATCATCAGAAAATTGAAGACGAACGAGAAGGAGATTTAGGCGGTTACCTGAATTCCAGCTCGAGACGACCGAGAAACTGGCCTCTTCTTGTCCTTATCCTTGTCCTTGTCCTTGTTAGCAGCCGTTGTTTTCGCCGCCAAAAGCCCCTTTCCTCCTTTTCCAGCCATCTTCAACACCCACAAGTTTTCTAAAAAAAACAAACAAACCCAAAAAAACACTTAAATCGACTCCCAGAAACTCAAGATCTGGGAAGAACCCAAAGCAAAATTGAAGAGAAAAAAGAAGAAAAATCGCGTCTTGCAATCGAACAAGAAGACAATTTATGGAGAGAAAAGAGAAAAACCTGGTCAGATCTGAGAAGAGGAAGTTGAGGAGCTGAGTAGAGAGCAAGAGAGAGAGAGAGATCTGATTTTGGGTTTAAATATGGAATTGAGTTTCTGGATGCGCCAATATTTTGAAATGGCGGTTTGATTTTGGTGGGAAAACAAATCGGCTCCAAATTTCGGTTTCAATTTTTTGTATTCTGTGTCCTAATTATTTTGAAATTTTAACCGTTTAATGAAAAAAAAAAAAAATCTAACCCAGCTGTCTTTATTTGGGCCCACTAGGCCCACTAAGATTCAATTCCCCAATTGTAGAGCCCAATGGACTATTTGTGTAGCCCACAAAAAAAATCCAATTTATTTATTTTTTATTTAAGAGTCTAGTTCTCAATTTTCTCTAGAATCATCTGGCGCCAATGGGATTTAGGGGCAGTTTTCAAATTTGAATATCCCGACGAAAATATAAATAGCCTTAAGGTGATATTTTCGTTTCGAAAAGTACCAATGCTCAAACACTACGTTCCGCTGATGGCTTGATGCGAAGATCAATCTCAATCTCGTCTATTCAATGTGAAGTTCTAGTCTCGGAAGACCGGAGATTCTCGGCGTTGCTGGCGCCGACGGAGAACGCGGCGGTTGAGGTGGACAATGTTGCTGAAGCGGAGTTGGAGGAGAACTGGTCCCGGAGATCTTGGAGGACGAAGGTTTTGTGTGCAATTGGTCCGGAAAATTGCAGATCCGACGAACTGGAGTCGTTGGCGGTGGAAGGCGTGAGATCGCGATTGGCACCACATTATGGTTGATCGCGTGAGGAAGGTGAGCGAGCAGGCTTCGCCGTGATTTTGATGATGGATACAGAGGAAGCGAGATCCGTATCGATGATCTTATGGTGCTGCTTTGATGAAGGAAGAGGTAATGACGATTATTCTATCTGTTTGTTTTTCGAGAAAATCTGCATTGTTTGGATTCCAAGAAAGAACGAAACTGAAATTTTACAGAGAATTGTTATACTGTGCATAATAAGATTGTATTTGCATGTGGAGTTAATGAATCTTAAATTGTTCGATTATTTTAGGATTGTTGCTCGATGTTTGTTGAATGATTGATGATATGTTTCGGATAAAATTGTCCTTGATGTTGTTTGAAATTCATATTCAAGCTAGAAAATATTAATGTGCTGAGAAGATGTGTTTCCATTTATGCAGATCCAGTGATTTGCTTAACCTAAACCTGATGTACACTCTTTTCACTGGATCGAAGGTGATGTTTGGAACTTTGGAACTTTGGAACTTCAAAATTGGAAATCTGAGTCTGTCTCGTCAACAATGAATGATTACCATGAGCTACAACAGTTTTGCTGAAGGTATAAGATTATGAGTTCTATGTTGTTTTTAAAGAAATTACAAGTTCTATCTTAGTTACTGAACATGCCTGTCTATATCAATTAAATTGCCTTCAGTAATGTGCTCTTTTTGTAATAGATGATAGATTTGTGAATAAACATATTTCTCGTTTATAATCTCCAACCTATACGCCATTCCTGGCCAAAGTCCCTACCACCATAACATTTCATGGCAGATCATCTTAGAAAGACAACACAAATTAAGATAATTAGTGTCTCTTTCTCTAATTTTGAAATGTGATCAAGACTAAGAATATTGCTGACACTACATGTTGAAGCTGTTGTTGCCACTGAGGTAGCACTTTTTTGTATGACAAATATCTATTAGTATCAGACAGATAGTACAAAAGGGACGGAGACATAACTAGAGTTGGCAAATCGTGTCATCAAATGACAAGAACACGACACGAAATTAGTGTGTTTGTGCTCACACATTTTTTACTCGTGATGGTGACTCCAACACGTTTAGTAATTGTGTTGTGTTCGTGTTGGACCTTCAAAACACACGCACTATTAATTAGTCGCGTTGTGAGTGTGACATGCACAACGCCAACACATACACTTAAGGGTATAATTGTGATATAATCTTAGGAACGTGCCAAATATGTTGGATACTGTGGTGCCAGTCGTACTATCGTACATAATATGCTGGATCGTGTTCGTGTCAATCGTGACGTGACCGTGTTCAACCATTGAGCACGATTGTTAAGCGTGTCTTGTTAGGCCGTGCAACACACAATTGGCCTTTAGCACGACACACACAAACAAATTGCTAGCTCTAGAGATAAGACTAGAAGCGAGATAACCTGTTTCAGAAGCTTCCAGCTGCACAATAGCTTTGCATCAACCAGACATATGTTGAAAGTAACTGCCCTTATTGCAGCAATGTTGTTGTCATTGCAAAGATAGACACATCTTTCTGAAGAAAAAGCCAAGATAAATCTGCATTAATTTGCTTCTCCGTTTCGTATATCTGCAAATAAGTTTGCTCTAATACGAGAAATCAATTTTCAAATTTTTGTGCAGTCCTTGAACTCTTAGATTGTTAATTTCCTTCACATGATATGATATTGTTCATTTTCTGATTGCATGTGATTTATTCTATGGTATCATAGACTATTGCCAGTTATTGCTTTTTAGCTTTTGGATTTCACTGTGTATGCTTCTTTGCAGTGGGTGATTCTTATGAATTTGAGTGAAACTGTCCTCTCCACTCTCTAATTTACCTTTCCAACATTGAAAATGCAGGAATGAATGACTTGGAGCATTGTCTGGATTATGTTTGGGTCAGTTTAGGTGCTTGAAACTGGACATGACTTATCCTACCAAATTGTGATAATTCAACTTTACAAAGGTAATGCTTATGCTTCTTTTTTATCTTTCTTTTTTTGCATTTCGTCAATCTTCATAATTATAATATTTGGAAAGATCTGCCTACTGCACCTTACCAAAAATCATACCATTAGTTGTTAGTGCCGACTCTAAAGGAGAAAAAAATATAGTTCTAAAGATGTAAAAAAAGTCTCTCATCTAGATAATGTGATAGAAAGGAGCTAAAGTCTCTTTATTTACTTTGTCAAGATCAAGCGACACTAGGCTAATTTTCTAGATGAGAAGATCTTTCCTTTATTGTTAAATCACAAATATTAGGGCTTGCCAAACCGTAGACTCCTTGAAATATTTAGTGAAAAAGTGACACCATACAAGGCAATTTGTGTTGTAACACCACAAAATTAGTGTGCTTGGAATCAAATGTGTTAATAACCGTGTTGTGTTCATGTTATGCCTCCAAAACACGCACACAATTAATTAGTTGTGCAATGACACACACTTCACGCCCAACACACGCACTTGGGGGCATAATTGTAAATTAATCCTATTAATGTGTCAAACATGTTGGTTTATAGTATAGAATGTGTTGGGTCGTGCAACACAGTCAACTTTTAGCACGACACGAATACGACACACTTGAATTGGCAACTTTAGATATAATTGGTGTTACATTTTAGTTTTGAGGAAAAGGGGAAGAAAAGAAAACTACAGATCAAGAATGTATAAATGGTCTATATGGAAAGCAACACAACCTTTAGGCATAGGAGGAGAGAAAAGGGGACCAGAGACATCTTAGCTTTTCTCGCTTGACTTTTAAGCACTCATAAACATCTATAAGCTACTAGTTACTTGCCTTTTCTTCGATAGAAACCTCAAGCAGATCTGATCCTACCTTGGGGCTGAAATTTGTGGTATAGATGTGTTGAGGTTAGAGCTGAGCTAACAATTTGAACCCGAATCTGTGTGCACCTAAATTCGATTTGTTTCTACCAACATTCGAGTCAAATCTGAAAAACCCGTATTGAAACTCAAGTGAATATGAAGCATTTTCGAGTTAGATTTGAATTAAGCTTTATCTATCTGAATTCAAAATTTTGACCTCTAGTTGAGACTCTTTCTTGAGCACTAGTTCATTAGTATAAATCAAAGGTTTCATATGAAAAAGAAGCACAGGGTTGTCTCCCACTTAATTGTGCCTAAGAGAAAGTAGACCATGACTCTACCAAAGTAAGATCAACACTATGTGAAGTGCAACAAAGAAAATAGGGCTTTTCTATTCTATTCATGTGGTCACTTTCACAAGATAAGAGTAAATCACCTTGTGATTTAGTTGCCTTGTTAGGAGCATGTGAAGAAAATAATTGAAAATAGCATTCACTGGGCCCTCTACTAAACTTAACCAGTAATAGGATTGTTGAAGTATGTGAATTTTGAGAAAGCTCTGTATAGTAGCTTGACCCTCTACTAAAAACTCTGGGTTTTAGGGTTGTATTGAAGTTTAACTTGGTACAAGAGTTGGTTTGGTGTTGAGTAGAACTGATAATTTGAATTTGAATATGTGGGCGTTTGTAATCCAATCCAACTCAAAATTATTGACAAAATGTCATCATAGTAGGATATGGAACAAGAAAAAATATGATGTCATTTCATTTACCCATATCATTCAACAAAATCTCATGGGTGAAGTGAATTTATCTTGCAGGTGAAATCATTGCACTTTCTATCCTTAAAAAGAGTAGGAGGCCAGGAGGAATCTCTTCCAAATGCCATTGTGACCCCTCCAATCCCAGGTACTATTTCACTCTACTTTTTTCCTTTTTACTCCACTAGCTTTTGACTGTTATTTTCATGGTAGAATAGTTGATTTTGAATAAAATCTCAATTTGTTCACACACAAAAAAAAAAAAAAAAAAAAAACCAATTTTTTTCAAATTAGATAAGAAAAAAATTGAACTAAAACTTAGTATATGGTGCTTAACTTAAATAAAAACAAAGGGTGAGTATGGAACAGTGGTTTGGTTGTGAAAGACCACCCTCATATTAGAGATGCATGAGCTTCGTTGAAATGTGGCAAAACTTTCTATCGAGAAGTGAAAAAATGTCTGAAATGAGAGATAATTAAATTTTAATGGCTTCAAGTGTTTATAAACAGTAAGGCTGCTCTAGATACTTAAACCACTAAATAAGATTATAGTCTCTTTTCCTTTAAACCTACTTTAGGTTTATGTTAACCAAATAATCTACTCCCATCGTCCCAAAATGAGTGTCCTGTTTGTCTATATTTTTTGTTCCAAAATGAGTGTCATGTTTCTATTTTTAGGTTGTTATATTATTATTTTTCCCATATTACCCTTATCACTTATGCATTACATGAAGTGCACATGGGCAGATCTGAACTGCACATGGGGTGTAGGGGGGAAAGTGAGGGTAATATTGGAAACACATTAAATTAATTGGTAATCCTTAATTTTTGCAAAAAATGGAAACATAACACTTATTTTTGGGACGGAGGAAGTATATATTATCCATGTACATTTGAAATAGTTGAACTAAAACAAGCTCTTGTTCTCAAATCTTATGCACTGAGTAAACTTGTTGTGGGGACATATAGGGGAAAACAAGTAGAAAAAAAAAGTGAAAATTGTGGTTGTGGGTCTAACATGGATTCTGATACTCTTTCCAACAAAATTTGTTTGGGAGAGGAACAATGTAGGACCCACAACATAACTAGCTGTGATTTTACCTCATGAATCATATGGTGTGTCTCATAATATAGCAATAGCTTGACTGAGTCCAAGAGTAAAATGGGTATGGGGTCTTCTCTTCCCTGTCTCAGCATCTCAGGTCACCTGGTTGCTTGCTGGTGCTTATTGCATCAAGAAATGTGTGCCCTCCAATCTCCATAGAGACAAGGAGTGGTGGTGGTGTCATGTCAGTGTCAGGGTTTAGGTGAAAAACCATTGGGCTTTTTGGTTTATCTTCAACCCCACTTAGGCCCAGAAAGGTCAATTATGTGAGTAATGGGTAACATTAGGAAGTTGGGCAAACACATTTTTTAATGAGGTCCACTATGGGAGACACTGGAGTTGCTTCTTGAATCTTGGTTGGTCCTTGCTATTGATGGAGCCCACACACCATTTGTCAGGCCCATTTCTAATTTATAACAAATAGTAAAAATAGTAATGGTATTGCCAAGGGTTTGGATCAACTATTAAAGAGTTGTTTCGACTCTCAAGAAATTGCTACATGGTATTATGACTCTTATAGGTGTCATAATAAATTTATATAACGAACTAGTTAAAATGTGATCTTCTAGGTCTAATAAGGGGATTTATAGGGTTGATTTATGCACATCAACCTAACATGTTGATCAATTGATAAAAGTTGTTTTAGCATAACTTGAGGTCTCGAGTTTTACTCTAAGAAAATTGCTTCGCGGTATCACGTGTCAGTTTATAGGTATTGTATTAAATCTATAGAAGCAGGTTGAAATAGGATCATCTATGTCTAAACTAGGGGATTCATATGGTTAATTAATACACATAAGACTAACGTGATGGATCAAATGGTAAAGAGTTGTTTTAATATAACTTGAGGTCTTGAGTTCTACTTTCAAGAATTGCCATGTATTATCACGAGTTAACAATGAAGATAAAATCAACATAATGACAAAACTTATCTTCATGGTTTAAGCAATTTAGTTAAACAACATTATATTATTCTCACTCTCACAATTATAAAATTTAAATATCTAATAATTACACAATCCAAAACTTCTGCCATTTCTCAACTACACACCTTCATGGTTTCAAAATTTCCCTTCAATAGTAATGAATTCAACTTTATTGAGAATTTTCAAATGTTTGAAACTTCAAATGAATTGACTCAATATTTGTCCTTTTTAGTGTTGCATGAAAAAATACACTAGGTCACAAGATTCATGTGGTAAGGTGATTTTGGTATTAAAATCATCTTTATTTAGGTGGTCAAATTACATTTATACCCCTGGACAAAGGGCTAGGCTAGGCAGGCGGTGAGTTTACATTTATACCCTTCCCCTTCCATTCATGACCAAGCAATCAAGCATGCATTAAAAACTGACAAATTCTAGGAAAATGAAACATACTCTCTTTTTTTCATTGTAATAAATGTTAGGTATGGTAAGGTTTCTTCTTTCTTTAATCACCGAAAATAGGGTGATAAATCAAAGCAAGAAGCAAATTTCAAAGCATTGAATTACAGGTAAAATCCTAATCACACTTAAAGCCTTGTTGTTTAAGCAATCCTAGTTGAAAAATTGGTCCAATTTTGGATTTGATTGAATTGAACCAAACATAGACATATTAGATATGGTTTAATTTTCGGTTCATTTATTTAGGAAAAAAATGGATATCATAAAGTCCAATTTTGATTTAGGTTTTTTATCCAATTTGGTTTGAATCTGTCTTAAACCAAAAAATAAATGTATATAACATAAACTATAAAGCTTAGAAAATGCAGTAGGTATATATAGCTTAAATTTGAAAAATTGAATAAAACACGAAATCAGATAATCCCTACGTTCCCGAAATAAGAAAATTACCAAAAGTGTCATCTATATTAACTCAAAAGTCTAGTGAATTCACTTGGGAGCATTTTTTTTTTGCTTGGGCTAATTAATCTTCAGTTTAGTCTGTAAACAACTGAACAACATAATTTAAAACTAGTAGAACTCCAACTCATACATCAATATATTTTTCGATTCAAAATATTGAACCGAAAGAACGAACAATAATTTTGTCAAAGGAAAAAAATGACAAACTATGCTCAATCTGATCTAATGTTAGGAATGATATACTTTCACTTATAAGATATAAATTTGAATTTTGTAGCCCATTTGTTACAAGTGAGTTGATTGATCAAATGGAGTTCCATTCAACTTTTCATCTCACAATTAACACATCACTTTTATAAAAATAAAATAAGTATATAAAATCATATTGTTAATATTATTTGGGACCATGCTATTTGGCCGTTACAACAGAAAATGTGGACCCTTAAAGGCACAAATATTGCAAGGTCACATCACAATATTTGATTGAATGTTTCAATTTTTTTCTGTAAAATTAGTAAAGGTAAAGAAACTATAGGTACATAGTGCCCACAAAGAACCAAGTAACATGCTCGTGGGACATCCACAAAATTACATATATACGTTATGCGTTACTTGGAATATTCTTGGTGGACCATTCAAATAGCTCTCACTGTACCATCTATTTTGGAACTAAAATTTCATAATGGAATCGACCTATTTCGACCCCACTCAAAATTTATCTCAATATAGGTTTAAGATTTTGATAGTAAATCAAATAAAAGAACTATATAATAATTCACCAAATAAAAATAAAAGTTCCAAGTAATGGCTAGAGGTGGCAAATTTATGGTCGGGTTTGTGTTGTTGCACCATAATCTTAATCTGACTCTAAAATAGTTTCGGTTTGATCGGGGTTGGACATATGAGGTTCGGGTTTTTAGTTTTATGCATAAAATACATTGAATTTTTTGGGTTTACTTGATTTGAAAATTTACATTATGGACCTGCGAGTTTGGGTTCAAATTTACATTATGGACATATAAGGTTCGGGTTTACATGATTTGTCCAACTTTAGGTTAGATTAGAGTCGGGTGTCGGTACCTGCGAGTTTGGGTTTAAATTACCACATCTATTAATAAAAAAATTTAAAGTTATTTCAAGTATCACGTGGTTGCAACGTCAACAAAAGTTTTCCAGCAAAAGCAAAATTTGTCTTCTCAATTTAATTTTACAATACGCTTATGGATTAGATTGATTTTAAATAAAATATTAAAAAATCAATGAATAGTAACTAAATATGTTTATTAAAACTACGTAGTTTTGATTAGTGATGAGTTAATGAGTATATTAAACTACGTAGTTTTAAGTTTGATTGATATAGCTCTTATATAAGTCAATTGATGTCCATTTTACTCTTTATTATATGGACAATATATGTTATTCATGCATCACTATCTTTTAACAATAAAACAAAAATAGACGTCCGTTCTCAGACATATATCGAAGAGAAACACGGTGCTCGTTTGGCCGGGGTAACATAATTGGGACCCAAATTGAAATGATATTGATAATTTATAGGTTACATAATCAAATGAAGTGCCAATTCATTACAAAGTGAATAACTGGGGGACCAAAATGTGACTTTTCCCTAATTATAAATGTCATTACTCAATAAAATAACTGGTGTAGTCAATTAATGACCAAATATAAGGCCCATAAATGTAGCAATTGTTTGGTCCGACTCTAATCTACGGCTCTACACACGATAGGTGAGTCCAACGGTTTCGAGTAACAACATACCGGACACGTGTCGTTATATTATTGACTTTAGTCGCAACATGCCTATCATGATATCGACACGTGT
>JAYMTF010000676.1:0-31826 GCA_036897485.1 Pelargonium nanum | reverse complement strand
CCGATCAATTACGGATCGGGTCAGATTTTTCTTGCAAAGATACTAATCAGATAGAGCAAATCCGATCATTTTAGTGTAAAATAAGCTGATTTGTTCAATCCAATTCGAAATATTATTGGATCGGGTCGTATTTCATGTTTCAATCTGATTCGACTGATTGTCACCTCTACTTTCTCTTCTCCTCCCCGAATTTTCGATTTTGATTCATGTCAAAACCAGATTTTCATTTGCTTCAATTTCGATACTCTACTTTAAACCAAAAACACCTCTACTCAAATTCTTGCTCTTGTAATGAGCATAAAAGAACTACAAAAGTGATATATTTCTTGAGCCTCGAACTCAAAACTTCATATTAAATTGGAACAATTTTTGCTAATAGATGGAATCGATAATATATGAACAAAGTATTATTATAGGAAGAGAAGATAAAGTAGTTAAAAATAAGAGGACCCACTTATCCAAGTACCTTCCACACATTCAAATCCCAACTGTCTACATGAACAAATGGACCCAATTCCATCTTCATGTTCAAGCTCAAGCTCAAGCTAATGGCTGCAACTTCTCTGCTTCCCAAATCCATCTCCCACTTCCTCACAAACCCACCTTCACTGCCATCAACCACCACTACTTCAAAGCTATCATTCCTCAACCCACCTCATGACCAGCCACAATGCTGCACCAAAAGGCCAAACCTCCTAACAGTTCATCTGAAGAAGAAGAACCCTTGGCTTGACCCTTTTGATGATGGGCCTGACCCGGACATGGAATACGGCTCCTTGTTCACAGATGGGAAGCAGGAGGAGGATCCCCGGCCTCCCGACAATCCAGACAATCCGTACGGCTTCCTCAAGTTCCCAAAGGCCTTCAATGTGGAGATTGCTGGTTTGGCACTCAAGGTGAGAGGAGATGTGAGAAGGTGTTGCTGTATGGTTGCAGGTGGTGTTTATGAGAACCTGCTCTTCTTTCCGACCATCCAGTTGATCAAGGACAGGTACCCTGGCGTTCAAGTAGACGTCGTTGCATCTCCGAGAGGGAAGCAGACCTATGAGATGAACAAAAATGTTAGATGGGCTGATGCATATGACCTAGATGATGATTTTCCAGAGCCAAGAGTGTACACTGACTTTGTGGGAATCCTCAAGGTTTGAAAATTACAAGTACCTTTTCTCGAGAAACTATTCTGCAAAACTTGCATTCCTGAATCCTGATTACTCTGCAGAATAGGTACTATGATATGGTTCTGTCAACAAAACTGGCGGGGATTGGACACGCATCATTCATTTTCATGACATCAGCTGAACACAAAGCTTGCTATGTCTACCCGAACGTAAATTCTGCCGGAGCAGGGCTATTTTTGTCAGAGACATTTACAGCAGAGACCACAAATCTATCAGATGGTGGATACCACATGTGAGTGTAGTGAAAACAAATAGGCAGCACAAGAAAAATTCACATAATTTTCAGTTTTCTACATAGCCATTTGGAAGTCACATATCTATATGTTTTGTTTGTGGGCATGTTTGATTTAGGTACAACCAGATGGTTGATTGGCTGGGAAAACCATTCCGCAGTGTACCAAGACAGCCACTGCCTCCACTGAAATATTCACTCTCGAAGAAAATTAAGGAGGTTGTGGAGGCGAAATATAGGAATGCTGGTGCAGAGAGAGGAAAATATGTTGTGATTCATGGAATAGAGTCGGACTCACAGGCTTCAATGCAGTCCAGAGGAGATACTGATAGCTTGCTACCACTCCGTGTATGGGCCAAAATAGCCAAGGGCATAAGGTATAGGATTCAGTTTTATTTCATACAATTTATGTACAGAGGTGAGCTAAGAACTGGTATGCAATGAGAAGCTATTCTAGCTTAGTTTCACAAGGAATTGCTCATACTAGGAGTTCATGTATGTGGCCCAAACAATGCGAACAGTTTATGAACCAGTAATAACATGGAACTATATCTTTGATTTCAAGCAGGGATCTTACGCCAGTTTTTGTGATTCCACATGAAAGAGAGAGAGAAAATGTGGAGGATATAGTCGGATATGATGCCAGCATTGTGTTCATCACTACTCCAGCTCAGGTATATGTCCTTTACCATTTCACAAAAGTAACATTCCTATATAACATGGTATATATTAAAACACGCATATCAAAGATCAAACCATAACAGTTGCAAAAAAGAGTAGAACATGACAAATAATAACTAGATAACAAGAGTAAAAGGAAGATTATTAGACTGACCATGTTCAAATGCGTGTCACTACTTCAATTATGCAATTGCAATTGCTTCAGCTGGCTGCTCTTATCAATGACTCGGCTGGGTTAATAGCCACCAACACGGCAGCAATCCAACTTGCAACTGCACGTGAGAAACCCAGGTAACTTTCTTCTGTCAAAGATTTTTAGTAGCTAACATGAACTCAACTCTACAGTTCAGCTGTTTGCTGGTTTCTTTAAATCCATGAAATAATGCATTTAGCAGAAAACAGGAGCAAGTATCACATCACTTACCGTTCATCCATTTCTCTGTGATCTTTTTTGTTGCGTGCAGCATTGGACTGTTCTGCTCTGAAGAGAAGGCAAAGATATTTGTTCCAAATGCAGAAGAGAAGAGATGTACCATCATTGCATCCAAGACAGGGAAGCTGATCGACATTGATGTAGAAGCTGTAAAAAATGCAATAAAATTCGTCAATGTGTCCCTAGCTCTAGTTTAGCAGAGTTCCTGCAGTTTTAATCTTCCCCCTCTTGCCTTCTGTTATATATACAAGAAGTTCAAGCTATAATAGTTAATGAATATGTACATTCATGGCCAGAAATTAGGTCAATATATGATCTTTGATACTGTTTATTGGATACACAGGAAGCTTGGAACACAACAAAAGGTTAATATCTTTCTAAACATTTGCACAGCTAAAACTTAGGGGAGTGCAAAATATCTTTCTAACAATCACATTCTTAATTCATTTTGAGATCATAGAAAATATTAAATAGAGAGCTAGAACATAAGAGGCAAAAGTCTATCGAGTTCAATCAGAATCATCAAAAGGCTAATTCCCAACTATGTAAAATCCATTTTTCTTTGGAGGGTGATCCACCATCATAATTAGAATGCTAGAAAAATGAGTTGTTATTACATTAAATTATTCAGAAACAATGAACTCAACCAGGAAATTTTCAGGACATAAAAAGGGAAAGATGTTACAAAATCAAGATGTGTCCTCACACAGAAGTGTCATCTCCAACAAATTTTCTGATATGATGGTTCTTTTGGTCTTCCAATAGCACTAGTTAGTGGTAGCTATCAATTTCTGTGCAATCAAGACAGTAGCTTTGCACGAGTAGCTTGATCTTCTTTGGATTCAATGTGTATCATGAAGATGTAGCCCAGAGTCCAAAGCAGAATGTATTGGAAGGGGACCCAAGATAGGCATGCCAGAAGACTCATTATGCTTCCTACATACTGCGGATCCTTTATGTATCCGAATGGAAATTCTGTTACCCAGGGAATGTTCTTTCCGAATCGTACGCCATAGTAAGTGCCCGCTTCACCAAGCAACTGATATACCCTGTCAAGCAACTGTTTTAGTACAACAAGTACATAAAATAGACATAGCATGATAACATCATTTAGCAATATGCTAACATAAGTCTCAGAAGCCTCAAAATCACAACCAAAATTTCTCTTAACTGAAAGAAGCCAATAACATAAGATGCACAACAGCTTTGGTTCTAGTTCAAGAAAATGAGTTTTGAATAACTTCTGGAACTTGGAGCATAAGTAATTGATAGATGTTCATGAAGTCAATTTGGGAAGATAATCCCATGCATGTATTGTTTATTCCATATTATGTACTACATCAACAGACAAAAATCGTATCCCATTCCCATGGAGATGACACGTGTTCTATTTTTTCCATATCATGCACTGGAATTTAGCAGCCATACAAGGATAAGATGCATCACAGACCACTCAAAATTTTTACTGGTTACTGACATTCTTCATCCACTGCTCAAGATATATATCAGCGCCCACTAAGAAGAACCATTCAGTATTATAAATCTAGATAACCGAAAGAATATGCTAAGATAATCAAAATAAGTCATCCCTGCAACTCAACAAGATAATACACCAGTCTTAAGGTAGAAAAAAGATTTTCATAATGCTTTAGGTCTTTAACAGGACTTTGCCCTCAATGGCTAAAAGAAGCAATGGTCATTATGAAATTGGGTTAAACTTTGAGAAAGATAGAAAATGCCCTATAATCTCATCACGTGATCATAGTCACACATCAAGTAGTTTATGACATAAAAAGAAAACGATGTTCTACGAAATCCATCTTAAATCTTACAGTTCTCTATGGAATTTCGGAATACAAAGCCTATATTTCAACTACATAAGATAAGCAACAAATGCAAAAATTGATAGCTTTTTAATGAGAAGATTTTATGAAATGCATTAATGCATAAGAAACTAAGTTTAAGGAATTGCATACTGTGAAAAAGAAAAAGTTCACACAGAGAACGAAAAAAAGTTTTCGAAGATGGAAAAAAGTGGGAAAGGAAACATTATGTTGTGCAATCTAAATTGGAGTAGGCTCTCTCGCATTTTGTTCACTGAATTTTGATGGAGAAACCAATACATCTGACTATAAAAATGTGAAGTTTCCTAGTATTCTGGTTGAACTTGAGGAATGTAGTGTGTGACAAACGAAGTGACAGAAACGCTAACAATAAAGGTAAATGGCAACTAGATCCATATGCAAGAAAGAAAATAAAATACATAAAATAGAGAACTATAGAAGCATGACCTCCTTCATGCCATCCCCAACTATATGCCAATTACATTTCAATTTTGATATTTTAGTTCCACTGAATCTACCTTACTGTTAAGGAGTAAGTGGCCAAGGTCTGAAGTGGTATAAACTGCATATATATCTCATACAGATGCACATGCCATATTCTATAGCACATAAACTTTTTCCATAACTTCTCAGAAACTTGCAAGGATCCAATCCAACAAACACATAAACACAGCTCACTTAAGAACATAAACAGAACACAGTAGAGATTGGAATTTTAAAATGACCAGTAAACTAAATCATGCTCCACACTCAGAGCTAACAACACAAATCCAAAATTTTGAAAATTACCCAAGATTCAAGAACACTTGCTACACAAAATCTCCAAAACCCTATACCATTACCAGCAAGTTGACCAAGATACATACATCCAATACACAAGACTACAATCAATAAAAACACAAGAAAATGCAGCATTCAAGTTACCTGAAGTTGAGGAACTGGCCAAAGAAGAAGAGAGGCCAGAAGTAGAGAGGAGGAGGCCAAGAGAGAGTGGAGACGGAGTAGAGAGAAATGAACTGGACGATCTTGCAGAGATGAGAGACCTGAGCCATAACCTTCGATGGGTCGCGACCCTTCCCGCACAGCTCCACCCATTGCTGTGGCCGCGTCCACAGCCAGTAGTAGAACGGGAACGGAACCAGCACTCCGATCCCAGCCAGTACACCCATTTTGGGTCTTGTTTTCCACCTGATTTTCTCGGGAAAATATCCTGGAAATGAATTGATGGGTCCTTCACTTTCCGATTCAGACGTTGGTCGTCTGTTTCGTATTCATAGGCCATAGACGCATTTTGGATTGGGCTCAAAAGATGGTTATAAATGGGCCTAGCTTGGATAGGCCTGTTTAAGATAGAGTCAATAACAGGCCTGTTCTGTTCATGCTTAATTTGGGCCACAGCCCAAATGCACTAAAAATTTAATAAATTTATAGTCGTGACAAATATATATTTCATACTTTTGTAATTTAAAAATAAGTTTCACCGAAAATTATAATGCACTAAAAGTTATCAAATTTTCATACTCTATTTGTCTCAAAACGAGTGTCATATTTCTCTTCAATTTTTGGCCCCAAAATAAGTGTCTTATTTTTGTTTCTAGTAAGTTAATTATATATGAATTGTCGATTATATTTTTACAACAAGTTAGCTAGTATGTATTAACACATGATCATGATGATACAAGAGCAATATAAAACATTAATTTTTAAATTTTTCTTAAAGAGAAACAATGACACTCATTTAAGGACGGTAGGAGTATATATTATCACTACACTACCCTCCCATTAAATTTTGACATAATATAAGCCATATTGTGTGCGTAACGTATTATGATTCAACCAAATTATTAATATGTGGTGTCCCTTTAACTAAAATGAAAGTGAATGTATAAAAATATATTTGATATGATGTTTTGGTTGTTGTTTAGTGCATTAAAAAACAAAATTAAAAACAACACAAAAGTGATAAGGACGAACGTCGACTAAGGGTAGTATGGTAATTAGGCAGCCGGAGGAGACCACAATTATTCATGTTGGTCCTTTTTGCCCCTGGCCCCATCAGTTTCCCACCTAGTTGCTCCGCTTTAAATTCTAACGTTAAATTTTATTGATAAAAGTCTATTACATATTTACATGTAAGTGATAATGTATCTAAAAACAAAAATGTATCTCACATTTAATGAATGTGAAATATGTCGTCCTTTAATATACACGTTGGGTCATTTATTTATTAGTTTGGGTTGAAACCAAGTTTAACATGATACCAAAGCTAGTTCGATTTAGATTCATCATTGTTATTTTTAATTTACTGATAAATATTGGAAATTTACCTACTAATTGTTAGCAATCCAATTAATTTGCATGTGTAAAACACGTGAACTTTCAAAACATGTGTCAATACCTTCTCATTTTTATTTACGTAACCAACTTGTTCCTCAACTTCAAACATGAACTTATATTTTCTACTGCTAATATTGTTTTTGTATGTTCTAAATATCATGTTAGGATTATTAAACGTGATGGAAGAAGGCAAAATAGTATGAGCAAAGAAGAAGGATATGAACAAGAGGAAGATGTGAAAAAATGAAAAAAAAAATGCACTAGAGAGTCTAAGATCAATAACAAATTGATCACAAGAATGATCTGATTTAAATGATCAAGGATAATCTTGCAAAAAAAAAAAAAAAAAAGTCTAAGATCAATATTGAAAAGTTAAATTTGAATGCTTATCAAGCCTTTAGAACTTAAAGTAGAGACAAGACAACTACATTTCATGGAGATTGGATTTGAAGATTAAGGACAACCATATTACATGAGAATGTGGTAGTGTTATACATATATTGAGTTATCATTCGTTTATACTAAATTTTAAACAATAAAAACAAGATATTTAGTTCGCCACATATATCTTATTACTTTCTACGAATTAATATTGATATTAATAATATATATGTGTGTAATTAGGTGCGAACCTTTCAGTTTATCTTTGATTCACGCCGAAAATGATAAAAGGACAACAAAATTAAACTCTTCCTATAAAATTTTAGTGCAATTACATTCTACTAGACCAAGATCCTACTGGGTCTAATTTGGGTTGAGCCAAACAATAATATTTTCCTCATCTAATAATTAGTTAAGCAATGCAACAATATAAGACCCCAAAGGAGTTTATTTACTAATAAAACCCTAAAGTCATAGAGGATATCTCTAGCATAAGTAAATTAGACTAAACTAGTTTAAGGGCCAACAACAATTAATTAATGAACAAACATATATCTCTTCAACAAAAACTATACATCAAGCTCAAGCCTCTTGAACATGTAATAAATTAAGCCTATGATTTGTACCAACATTTATTTATTTATTTCCTCTAATACTCCAAGAAGAATGTTGATCAATGTCTTCAACATACAAATAATCAAAGAATTAATTATGGCATCAACAT
Source organism: Pelargonium nanum (assembly GCA_036897485.1). Classification (NCBI taxonomy): domain Eukaryota; kingdom Viridiplantae; phylum Streptophyta; class Magnoliopsida; order Geraniales; family Geraniaceae; genus Pelargonium; species Pelargonium nanum. The sequence continues at coordinate 24,016 of JAYMTF010000676.1, read as the reverse complement.
TTCTTCATATCCACTCAAGTCGATAACACAATTTTTTAAGAATTAATAAAAATAAATCTACAACATACCATGATATTGCATTGAGACCATAGAATAGTATGGTTTGTTAAAGAGGCTTTAACCTATAAACTAATAGTGCTTAACTCCATGATAATGATAGTACAAATACCTCTAAACTTTAGAGTCATTTTAATTCAAAATATCATAAAAACTACTTATATTATAAGCACAAGTGTACTTGTATATTAATTAAGGAACCAATAAGAAAATTAAAGGACCACAAATTTGTTTAGGTGATGGACCATCTAGCCCCATGTGATGCCAAGTGCCCAAGAAAAAGGCAACTTCTTTTTTCCATTACTATATAGTATTTAATTTTAATTTTAATTATGTTTTGCTAATTATATAATTAATTAACAAAAAGCCAAGTTAAAGTTGCATAATCAAAATGCTCATCTCTTTATATATTGCTTTTGTGAGGTGTCAAGCTGGGAGAATTCAGTTCCCTTTTGTGTTTTGCCTTTGAATCTTCATGCCCAACAACTAGATTATGATACACTTGTGGATTTACACAAGAAAGAAAGAACAAAAGCAATGGTTGTGCCTATGCATTGTGAAATTCCCTTGTTACATCTCCAATAGTTGTTGCCTTCTAATTCAAGGGTTTATATTCTCAAAGTACATTTAAAATGTGCAAAGAGTAGTACTATAGTATATAGACGTACTCAACAGGTGTAACAATCGTTTGTCGATAACATATTAATGTATTCATTACGAATAATTCACGTCAGATAGCATAATGGTTTGATAATTTATTTACTTTTTTGAGTTTCCTTCTTAAATATTATACAAGATTGTGTACTTCAATATATAGTACAAAAGAAGAGTTTTTTAAAAAGCAATAGTATATATTGTGTTCTTATGCAATATTGTGAAATATATTCCTCTCACGCCAATCCTCAAATCCCATGTATCAAAGTACCAACAATTGTTGTGTTCCTATTCAAGATTCTATATTCTTAAAGTACAAATAAAACATGCAAAGAACAATGCTGTACAATTTAACTCAATAGCAATATACATATAACTTATTCATCTTTACAAAAATATTCACTATTTTATATCAAACAAATCATACATAAACATATCACATTATAAAGTCATGAATAAAAACATATAATTCCATGGACAATTATATGCAAATCACCATGAAACTATTGTCAACAAAAAGTATACACACATATATGAAAATATATATGAGAAGCAAGCAAGACATATATAAATGGAGATTATATATGTAGTAGACAGTGGGCACCTTGTCACATATACTTTTATATGCATAAGATAAAGGGAAAAAAAGAGTACAAAGAAAGAAGAAGAAGACACAAAAAAGATAATGAAAATGACTGGAATCTCTGCAGTTGCTTCAAAAAAAAAAAAAAAAAAACTTGAGTTCTCCACTTACTCTTTGCTTTAAGAACATAGCTTGAAACCATATATGTAATTATATTAATGTAAAGTTGGTTGTGCATTTGAATCAATTCCTCTTCATTTTTTTGCCTTTTTTTTGTTCAAACAGTTCCATCATAATCAAAACTTCTTGCATTCTCATGTTCTAGGAATAAAATGCACCATTTTTATATACATTTCTCCAGCTTTTGTATCTGATATATATATATATACATATATTGTGGCTGTTAGATATAATTATATATTGCACCAATGTTCATGATTATGGACTTGAACTGAATATGTGTGTTTATTATTCTTAATTAGTATCGTAATCGATAACGTAAGCTAAATGATAATGATTAAAATTTTGCTTATGTAAAAGGTTTTTGTCCTCTCTTGATCTCTTTGAAAATCAAGATTCATTAGCAATCTTTATGGATGGTGAGGATGAGAATGAATATAAAGATTTTATGCCAAACAAGGGTTTTGGCATTCAAGATTTGTGGTCATTGATCAAGATTGAGAATAAATCTTGAAAAGGAAATGAAAAGAAGGGTATGATCGAATCGATATTCGTAGTTACAAACCCTTAATTTATATATGCATATATAGATTAATTAGTGTTGTTGAACAAGAATATGCCTATAGTTCTGGTTTATCTTCTTGCTTTCTTTTTTGTAATATGAGACATTCATTTTGTATGCACAATTTCGAGGTTCCTATGCACTATTGTGCATCAATAATGGTCCTACTTTGGGACTTTTTGAATAAAGAAATGAATGATTTGGTGGTTTCTTGTTGACTGCCCTAAGCAAAATATTATGTATAGGTCCATTAGGGTTTTTGTGGATATATAATTGGTCTTTAAGTAGATAAGGTAATTAGACACATAGGACAAAGATTGATCTATTTTTCTTCTTTGATTGTTAGGTGTTGTCTAGTCACAAGCTTAACAACTTTTATGTGCTGGCCTAATCTTGATGTCTCATTTGAAACTAGGAAAGTTCAAAGAGTCCAACAATGTTCCAAGATGTGTAGAAAAGGACTGGGTATAGGCCCTATTTTGTAGTAGAGAAGTGTCGTAATCGCGATCGAAGATTCAAGAAACCCTAGCTAGCTAGCTTGGAAAATGTATCTTGCAATGGCATCTTGTAGTAATTCTTATCCTCCACATATGTATGTGCACTTAATATGTGAGAGACTTTTGTGAATGTGACATTGGTTTTCTTTTTGTTCTTGAAATTTTGCTTTGTCCAAATTGAGACATGGATTGGCCAGCTCATGACACCTTATCTTGGATTTTGGTGAAACATAGTACATGCCCAGATTAATAGTACTCTTGTGTTTACCAAACAATGGCAAAACAAGAAATGTGTGCATGTATGTGTGTATATATAACCTTGCTTCACCAAAAACATGTTCCAAACTTGGAAAGATGGAAGCCAAGAGGGAAGCTCCTAGCTTCTTTACCACCATACACATGTGTTTCTACCATAAACAATTGAGCAATTTGAGAAACCAAACCATTCACATGTATGATGTTGTTGTTGGGCATGCATGGTGTATGATTTGTAGGCCTTGTTTGGGATGTCTACATACTTTTTGCAGGCTACCGCGTCTAATGCTTATTGACATTTGAAGCCACTGATGTTCGGCTATCTCCTTTAAAAACGTTTTTTTTCACATGAGCAACCAAGCTTCTGCATCTCTCATAATAACTGTTAAAGCTAGTGTCACACCATTCACATGCATGTTGTATGGTTCTTAGGTCTTGTTTGAGAGGTTTACATACCTCATGCAGCTCTGACGTCTATAGTCATTTGGAACCATTGATGTTTGCTTTCTCTATTCTTTTATACATTTTGTCTTTATAGGAGATCCCGACAGAAGGTTTTGTCACATGAACAACCAAGCTCCTGCAACTCTCTCAAGAACTGTTGAAGCTATCGTAAAATATGTTTTTCCCATCCTATTGCTCAGTTTTATTGTTATAACAACGTCAATAAAAACTTATGTTTTGTAAAGACAAAATTTGTGTTGATTCTGATAAACAAAAATAACACATGAACATAGTATGGTTGGTGCATATTACATGTGAACAATGTTGTTGTAACATGTGAGTGTATGGTTTCTAGTCTCACAGTACCACCACCTCCACCAATAATTGGCCAAAATGAAGCAATATTATATGGAAAGGAAGAAATTGAAAGAAAATTGTTGACATGGCTTGCATTTTGGCACTTGCAAGCACTCACTCACACACTACTTGGCATGATGATGGTGATGACTTAAGAAAAGAAAAAGCAAATCAAGATACATCTTTGATTGGATGTATGGTTTCTTTTCTTCTTTATGTTTTGTTCATTTCATGTGCTCAAAATCATCAAACTAGACTTTTCTTTCACAATGGGTTCAACTCCTACCTACCTAGCTACCTATAACCAAGAATCAATCTTGATTAGATATATGGTTTCATATCATCATTTCTTTATATTTTGCTCAATTCATGTGCTCAAAATCATCAAAATTTAAAAATAAAAAAAAACAAGACTTTTCTTTGAAATGAGAGTCTACATATATGCATTATTTAGACTCTCTTGTGGGTTTCCACTCCTAGTTAATCTAGATTAGCATTACTATATACATAGAAGACACCAATCAAGAACCAATCTTGACTAGATATTGTTTCTTTTTCTTTACATATTTTGCTCAATTCTATACAATTCATGTGCTTAAACTCACCAAACTAGCCTTCCTTTTTTTCAAATCCTATCTATATATCTATCCAAAGAATCATTTATTTACCTCTCATGCCCTCAAGATCATCAAAAATAAAATAAAAATCAACACACATAGTGATGATCATTTGTAGTTTTCATTACCAAATCATCATCATCCATGACAGAGACCACAGAGAGCCAAACCTCTTATGAAGCCATAATTGAAACATTATCTACTCAATGATTACCAAAACAAAGAATAATGTAAAATCAAATCTGACATGGCCAGGACAAAAATAAAAAAGAAAAGCCCCACCAAAAATTGATCAAACTGGTGGAGAAGGTGCCATGTCAGCATGCAACTAGCCTATATATAAGGAGAAAATTTTAGCCATTCAAGCATATATAAATAGTACTAACAAAAAAAAAAAAAAAAAAACCAGTGTTGTTATTAACATTCACAATTGTTACAACCTTGTAGCTATGAATAAGGTAGCTTCAGCTGAAGAAGATCATGTTGTGAACGACATGTCGTTTGTTTCGGTTCGTGAGTACGAGGAAGAGAGGGACAAGGAAGCTGTGGAGGAGATGGAGAGGAAGTGTGAGATTGGGCAGCTTGGCAAGCCCTCACTCCTCGCTGACCCCAGGGGAGCCCCCTTTTGCCGCCTCCGCCACTTCCCGACGCGGGTTATGATGGTACGTTTAAATCGTTCGGTTACATAAATGACTCTCTGCAGACCTCACAATGCTGAGGCTCCTGAGAGTCTCGTGCACCGAACTGCCCTGATGGATTTTTAACGTTGTTTTCAGGTCGCAGAGTACGGGGAGGGAAAGGAAATTGTGGGGATCATAAGGGGGTGCGTGAAGACCGTGACCCGAGGGAGCTCCGGGTTCGTGAAGATGGCTTATGTTCTTGGCCTCAGGGTCTCTCCGGTTCATAGGTGTGTGTGTTTGATATTGGTTTCTTGATTTTCTTGCATTTTCTTGGTGTTTCTTGCATTTTCTTGGTGTTCTTGTTGCTGTGGTCGCTTCAATCATGATCCAAACATGCTTTTCTTTTTTCCTTTTTGTTTTTGTGTTGTCATGTCCGAAACGATGTTCACATGAAGAAAAAGAAAACATACGGTGGAGAAAAATTGTGATTGTTTCATGTTTTATGGCCTTTTCTCTGCTCCATTGTTTTCTTGTTTTTGCTTTCTTGGCTCCAACGGTAGGAAAATGGCAGTTCAGTGCACGAGACTGTCACGTTCACGAAGCGTTGAGCCTTTATTTTCTTTGGTTTTTCTTTTTTCATTGTATTTTTGGTGACCTAATACTAAGGTATAAGCATGAAGATTGTAGTCCACAGGAGTGTCCCAAATTGGTTGGTTTCTTCTTGATATTTTCTCATACTTGGCCTCCCTTAGATGTGACCGGACATGAAATATCACTAAGTTACCTATAATATACACACATATATATATTCTCAATGGGTCCATTTCTTCTTTTTAAAATTTTGTTTGTAAAATGTTCCTTGCTTTTGGACTATTAAACAACTCTAAAGTGTACCACCCCCACCACACAATCACATTACTAGTATTCTATTTTTGCATCTACTTTGTACCTCAAAAACATCATATTTGCTAAAATTTAACCAATCAAGCCATTTTCATTTCTTCTAAATCCTCATCATGGTCTTCGTCGCGCAGGAGGCTAGGAATCGGTACTAAATTGATTCGGGAATTGGAAGATTGGTGCAAGAGAAACGGGGCAGAATACGCATACATGGCCACAGACTGCACAAACGAGCCCTCTATCAATCTGTTCACGAAAAGATGTGAGTACTTGAAATTCCGTACCCCCACCATGCTAGTACAACCCGTCCACGCTCATTACAAGTCCATCAGCTCGAGTGTTGCGATCGTAAGAGTCTCCCCTAAATTAGCTGAAGCGATTTACAGACGAGTTTTTGCCGGGTCAGAGTTTTTCCCGAAGGACATCGAGACGGTTTTGGCTAGTAAGCTCAATTTGGGCACGTTCATGGCCATAAACAAGAGGTCTCTTTCCAAATGGGACCCGAAAACCGGTATTTTCCCGCCAAGTTTTGCTATCCTGAGCGTGTGGGACACGAAGGAGGTGTTCAAGTTAGAGGTGAAAGGCGTGTCAGCGCTAACGTACGCAGCGTGCGCAGGCAGCAGGTTACTGGACACGTGGATGCCGTGGCTGAAGCTTCCGTCATTCCCGGACGTGTTCAGGAAGTTCGGTGTGTACTCGTTGTACGGACTGCACATGGAAGGACAGGGTGCGTCGCGGCTCATGAAGTCGCTATGCGGATTCGCGCACAACATGGCCAGAGATGACGTGGGATGTGGGGCCGTGGTGGCGGAGGTGGGCCCCAGGGACCCAGTGACGGTCGCGATCCCACATTGGAGGAGATTCTCGTGGGCCGACATGTGGTGCGTCAAGAAACTGACGGCTAATGATGATGAAGATCGTGAGAGCGGGAGATCCAGGCCGTCCGATTGGATTACCTCCCGACCCTCTTCGCCGGTGATTTTCGTTGACCCACGTGATTTTTGACCAATCTTTATTTATAGCTTTGGTGGGAAAAGCAAGTGTTTAGTAAGTAGTTTTTTTTTTTTTTGGGAAATTTAGTTTAGTGTAGATTAGGTTTAATCTTTAGGTTGCAATCCACTGATCAAAGGTCAATGAAATTACTTTCTAATTTGATACTCAAATTTTGATGTGACTAATATTGTGAACGATCTATTAGTTTATGATACTTTAGCTCTACTAGTTCAGTTCAGTAGCGTTAAATTTGTTTTTCTAAGAGGATTGCAACTGAGTGACACATACTACAATAAAATCGTTGTGCTCTTTCTATAACCTATAGGGGTGGGTTGATTTTCATATCCCGCTCAAGATGAATTGTTATTGGTTGATTGAAAAGTATTTTCGGACAAAAATTTGAATAAGAAAATATCGGAGAAAGAAGTTAAAAAAACACGTACAATTTATTTCATAGATTTTTCAAAATATAAAACTCATAAGCGACTTATTTAGTCTCATGCTGAATTCATATTTAGTCTCTATTGCAATATTGTTTTTTAAGTAGGAAGCGCGCATGCTAAACAAATATCATATATGCATACGCATAAAAAACGACGGAGAACAAAAATGAGCAAAATCCGTTGCCAACCACGTGTTCTCCTACAATTACTTTTCTCAGCAACGTGATTCTCTATCACAATCGTATCTAGTTTCTTCTATATAGTAAACAATTAACTAAATTTTTGTAGTTGTTCAATATGCCTACGACCCTAGTTTATTGAACATCCATTTTACTCGTGTTCGTAAAAGTTAATCATATGCTTTGAAAGAAACTTAACTATCTCGTTATGACCAACAATTGTCGTTTTAGTTGAATAATTTCACCTTTACATACATAAAACAAAACAAATTCACTAATCCCAATTTCAAAAAAACGTATATGTAAGAGCTGAAAATGAATAAGTAAAAGAGAAAACATACCACGTGTTGACAGCTTGACGTATCAATAATCATATTAACACCATCGATCTTAACCCCGAGAAAGATCAATTATCAAATATTGGAAGCAAACCTCAAGAAAATAGGTCCACTCACTAAAGTTAGGAATTGTTAATGAATTGATTAACGTGTCATTATAGAGTTAATCTATGATTTGGTCCCAACCCAACATAGTTGGCTCAACCCTCCATGCCTAAAAGTTTCCAATCCTTTCGGCTAAAGAGCTACACAACAAAATTATATATTTTTTTAAATTGCACAAAATATTTAATTTAATTTAATTTTGATCGATTTGAGAAAATAAATTGAAGCCAAGAATATAAGTGGACAAAAGCCACAACACCCTATACTCCTCCAAACACGTGGCTAAGTTTTCAACTTTAAATTGGGACCACATATTTTTTATAAAATTAAAATTATTTATTTGAAGAAAAACTGTAGAAGGTACCAGATATGTACAGAAGAATATCTGATTAAAAATGCATAATCTAGTAAATTTATAAATAAATAAAAAAACAAAATTGTTAGATTTTTGGGAGAATTTGGTCCCATCCCATTACAAGAACTTGGAGACGATTCATGTTGTACGGACATTGGTGATGATCTCATATGGACCAACCATTGTAGATTCCTGCATGACACCAAAGATATATTGGATGCTGATGCCTGATTCTTACCACTTTCTTCACTTCCACAACACCACAACTATGGAAATTTATTTTAAATTGGTCCAATTCGCAACGTATTTGTGGCGTCGTATCGGCAATGATACGGCGTACATTATTGCTTTACTTTCATAAAAGACGACGTTGTCTTTTTATGTGCATACGTCGTTTTACTTTTTTTTATGTGCATACGTCGTATTTTATGAAAAAATACGACATTGTCTTTCTTCGTGCATATTGTTTGTCACCCGTTTCACAAATATCACATCATAAACTTGTCAGTGTATGTATATGTCGCGTTATGAAACAATGAGTCTTCCCAAAGCGCCTAAAGGGTAGTTTTTGTCATGTGGCATGCTTTTATATTTGCGAAACAAATGCTGATCCTTTCAGTTCTTTCTCTAAATGCAGGAGTTTGGAACGCCACACAAGGCCGTCCTTTCAGTCCTTGACCGTTAGCTTAATTTAAGAGCAGCTACATAATGTACCATTTTGAAACAGATTTTCATAGAGAAAACAATTTGGAACAATATTATTGATAGTTTGGGGCCTAAATTATAAAAGAAACAAAATTAGGTACCAACTTTAAACAAAATAGATAGTATGAGGACCTACATGCAACCAATTTATATTGATTGAAATACAAACTCATTGCATTCATGAAAGCAAATTTGCCTAAACCTGCAATTTTCACTACAGAGAGTACTTCCATTTCTAAAAATTCCAACAATGTACATACATTATGGTTCTTATCTTGTTATCATGCATGCATATTCATTTTATTCACCTTTTCAGATGCCAAACCAGTGGCCTCAACCTTGCGCTTGTCCCAGAGGCTGACATGACTAGACAGAACCCGATTCTTTGGTGATTGAGCATTACAGTACAGATCTGAGAACAGATAATGTCTGTAGCATGTAGGGTATTCATGTCACATGGTCGAAGCTTTAGCGAAACTCGAGAATCTGGAGAATTCATCTTGTAGGAGAGCCTGTGGCTTCCCTTGTTCCACCTGCACATGGGCAAAGAAGACGCTAAGGTAGAACTATATGGAGCTTAATGCAATTCGACTCAACTCTCGTAAATGAAAATGAGAGAGCATTATTGTCCATGAAACAAAAAGATGATCGATAATAGTAACAATAATACACAACCAGATTCTGAGCCTTACCAGGATCCCGTGGTCGAGGATCAAGATACTGTCCATATTCAGAACGGTTGAAATGCGATGAGCAATTGTAATCACTGTCATGCCTCTGCATTCACTAGATATGGTGTTCTGTAGGATTGAAGCAGTCTGAGTGTCAACACTGGCCGTGCACTCGTCCAAACACAGTACCTAATAATTTGAACATAGTCAATACTCGGTTTCTATAAACGGTACAAATGATCATATACTTTGATCCCTTTTACACTCTTTTCTCTTTTCCTCAGTTTTATTACCAATTCAGTTACTTATCTACTTGCAAAATAATACTCCCTCCGTCCCAAACTGAGTGTCTTGGTTTCTATTTTGAGAAAAATTAAGGACAAGTTAGTGTTGTACATTTCCAATTAAATCAATTTGGATATGTGTTTTAACAAACTGAAGGGTAACAAACTAATTTATTGTACCAAAATCCATCCCGTGAAAACTTAAACATGGTTAACGAATCTTAGAAGGTCTGTTTAGTATTATCTTTCAGTAAGAAAAGATTGGTCTTTTACCTTGGAAGATCTGAGAAGTGCACGCGCAAGACAGAGAAGTTGTCTTTGCCCAACAGAAAATGATGCCCCCGATTCCTTTACATGAATGTCCAGACCTCCAGCTGCTTCTACTTCTTCCTTGACGTGGCATTTCTTTAACACCTCCCATATTGTTAGTTCATCACTCACCCGGAAAGGATCTAGGTTATCCCTAGAAATTTCCAAGGGAAAAAATGATAATTAAAAAACGGAGCATAGATATTTAAGTTATATCTTCAAAAAATAGTGTGAATCAAGTAAACATTTAACAATCGAAATTACATCACAACTATATAAATATATCTTTGGAGAACCTTAATGATCCTTCAAATAAGAATGGATTCTGAGGAACAACAGCAAGACGTGAGCGAAGATCTCTAACAGGTATATCGGCTATGTCACTGCCATCTACCAAAATGCGTCCACCACATATCGGGGTAAGGCGGAAAAGGGCATTCAAGACACTAGATTTCCCAGCACCAGTTCTTCCAATGATTCCAACCTGATTTGATGGTGAAGGGAAAAAATATCAAACAAAGCAGCATGAGCACAATAATGTTTCCAGAGGCAACAAAATTAGTTCGTTGTTGTCAGATTTAGCATATTCACTGACCTGCATCCCTCCTGCTATAGTAAAAGTAAGACCTTGCAGTGCTGCTGGTGAAGAAGCCTTATATCTCAAAGTGACATTTTGAAATGCAATCTGTCCTTGGGATGGCCAGTTAGGATTTAATGATTGAGATCCACGGAGCTCTTCTTGAGGAATGTCCATATACTAGATAGAAGAGGATCACCATATAAATATTCAGCCAGTAAGTATACGTGTAAAAGGAGGTGCATCAGCATACCTGGAGAACTCTTTCAACAGAAACCATTTCCTTCTCTGTTTCAGTAAAGCTTGACAAAAAACTTCCCAGCAAAGACACAATCGGAGCCGCATAAGAGAGAGCCAATCCTACCTGTATGCAAACATAATATCTTAGTTCCCCAAATATTTACATGGTAATTTGCTATTACACTTCACTGTTGAGCTTTTTGGCTTATATCTAAAACAGAGGACTGAAATGTGATTGCTAGAAATTGAAGGGGAATGAGGGGCTGAACAACATACCAGCCCTGGAGTACCAAAACCAATAGGTAAATTTCCATGAGATCCAATAACTGCCATCCCAGCAATAAATGAGATGATAAATGCAGCCAACAACTGAAAGAAGATCATAGGTTAATTAATAGAAGTCCAGAAAAACATCATTCTTCACTCATCTAAAACCTTCAGAACAGCAGTGTCACAAAATGAGAAAAGCTTCAGATGGTAAAGAATATTGTCAAATAACTTTAACGTGTAATTCTATCATTACCTGAAGTCGCAGGGAAAGCCATAAACTTGCTGTTATCTCTGAGTAAGAAGTTCGTTGATACATCCCCACATGCTCGATAAATCTGGCCAAGAAAAGTTGCTGCCACAACCAGCAACCACCGATGCCATTTTTATTATTAATATGCAATTGTAAGCAAAAAAAAAAGAGGAAGAAGAAAAAAGGGTTCAACGTAAGCAATAAGAATACCATAACATTGAAAGGAAAAAAAAATTACCAACCTCAGACTGGAATGCCCTTATAGTTGATGATCCATCTAGTGTCTCTGTGAAGGATGTGTATATAGGAGAGCGAGAAACACTATCCAACCTTCGCAATTCCCGTGACGTGGACCTGTAAAAGAACTGGAGAGTCTAATTTTAAAAGGTTTCTTCCTTGTATGATCTATGAATACAAAGATTTTAAGTTCACAAAGTTGTCTGTCGCATTTTACCACAATATCAAGTTATAGTTTCAAGCAAGTTAAAGTAGCTCTTTGTATTAAATAAACAAGCATGGAAATAACTTTGATTGATTACCCTGTGGAACCAAACATTGGAAGGCATTTCCTACTGCTAGAATAAAGTTGATGCGAAAATTGTAATCTGGAACCCTTGTTATGTCAAAATAAAATGAAGATATGAAAGATACCTGAAGTCGGCTGTATATATACCAAAAAGGTAGCAGTAGAAGCAGAAAGAACACCTACAAAAAGCACATGAATTGTCAATACAAAAGAATGGTTCTGCAGATGGATAACATATTTGACTTTCCGAAAAGTATAATACCAAAATGAAATAAATAAATTATAGCTACCTGTACATACGAAAGAACTATTGCAATTCCCAACAGGCCGACAAAGTTGGCCAGGAGTATGTTGAGAATGAAAGGAAGTGAATCATCAATTGTATAAAGATCCGAAGACAGCCTACATAAAACAATAATCATGAAGAGTAGAAATAACAAAATGGCATTAAGTCATTAACCTCTTGATGCTCTTATTCTAACCTGTTGAGTATTCTTCCACCAGGTGTCTGATCAAAGAATTTCACAGGTGCATTGATAAGCTTATTAAGTAGTGTATTGTGCACTTGAACTGCAGCTCGCAAGCCACCATATGCAAACGAGAATGCCCTCACCAATGTTAAAAAGGAATTTATGACGCAAAAAATGCAGAGTATTGCCTGCATCAACAGAGCAACTAATAAGTAATATATATATATATATATATATATATATAAACTTCAGTGACCTTGAATGCTTTTCTTGTGCATGTTGTCTTCGAAAACAAAATATACATTGATGGGAAAAGGACAAAGTGCACTTTGCAGTGTGTTTCATAAAATAAGTACAGTAGGATATCACTTCCAGATGTGTGCAGCTGTTCACTCACTATGGACTTATGGTTTAGGGAAGTAATACAAAATTAGTGGTTAAATGGAAATCCAGGAGATAGATTACCAGATAAAAGGATGTGGAATATCTCGTCCGACCACTTCCTGTAGTATCAACCCAGTATGAGAGCCACAGATCATTTCCATTACGAGAAGCTTGCATTAAAATTGCAGACAGGCAAATTATTATTGTGATGGACCAGCCAGAAAATGCAGCATAATTTCTGCAGCAGCATTCAACAAATAATAAATAATCCAAAGATTTAAAAGACAACCATAACATTGTAAAAGTTTTGAACATCTCCATTTCAAAAATATCAAAATCAAATCCCATTGTATGAAGCAATATGTTCAAGAGTAAAATATATCTGCTTACTTGTAAACGGCAAGTTCAACTTTGCCCTCTTTCCTCAGCTCAACTTCAACAGTTTCTTGTGCTACTTCTGAAACATGTACCATATCTCTCTCCTGATGAAGATTCTGCTTGCCTTCAGCAGCAGCTGTATTTGTGCTGCATTCTTGTCTTTGAACTTGTAAAGGTGCATTAAAATCATCCAGTGAAGAAAACACTGAATATGAAGATGCTGGCAAGTTAGCTGAATTTCCCACCCATTTTACTTGTCCCTTTTCCATTACAACAATCATATCAGCAGAAGCTATTGCCTGTTGAGTTTGGAAACAAAGATTTGTTAATATCGAAGCAACTTTTTTTTTATAAGAAACTGGTCATAATATAGAACAAAAAAGTATTAAGTTTGAAAAACCAAGTTGATAATAGTCACAAAGGAACAACCATAGCACTACTCTAGAATATTGATTCATTAAATAAGAAAAGTAATATTTCCCATAAAGTGACAAGGGTCCCCCCCAATCTCACCCTTCAGGCAACAGGGGAAACCTGACTACATGCAAGTGAGCTTAGGCACATGCATTGTATAAGCCCTATGAAGCCCCCATATATCTAAAACTACTTACTTGGACAAAAGAACACTCTCATAAATCCAGTTCATCTTACCAAAAACATTAGTTCAGGTATCATGTTGATTTAATTCATATAAACTTTGTAAAACCAAATAGAATCTAGTGAATAACCTGAACATTATGAGTACAGAGTATGCGGGTTTTTTGGCACATAAATGGCCCTAGAATGGCGTTATGTAAAATCCACTGAGCAACATGTGCATCGACTGCACTGAGAACATCATCAAGCAAAGAAATATCGCAGTCGTGATAAATTGCCCTGTTAATTGCACAAACTCACAAAACTTCATGAGAACTATAATATAATATAGAAAAAAATAAAAAATAGTTTAATGATCATTCTTCAAGATGCTAGTAAAAGAGGATATAAGAAATGATATATAACCTGGCCAATGCAAGTCGAGCTCTCTCTCCACCAGATAAATTGACCCCTTTCTCTCCAATGTAAGCCATATCACCTCCAACCATCAGTGAAATATCAACATCCAATGCGCACGCCCGTAAAATATTTGAATATCTGCTCAGAGTAGAAAACAATTCACAATTTACAACCAAGGAAGATTTCCTTTAAAAAAGCTGTGCTCTGAAAAGATCCACTGCAGTAAAAAATATAATAGTAGACATGAATCTAACTATCAGATTAGATTAATGATAGGGAATATAGCAAAACATATCTTTCAAGTTTATTCAGAATGTGTTTCAAAGAGTTGGTACCTTTCTGGTTCATAAGTCTTCCCAAACACTATGTTATCACGTATGGTTCCAGAAAGAACCCATGGGACCTACAGTTTGAAACATTAATTGCCAACATAAGATTTTTTGTGCTTTTAAAGAGAGTGGTCCACGCTAAAGTATAATGTACCTGTGGCACATATGCTTTAGATCCGCTTGGACATACAGATCCATGGACAAGCCGCAATTCGTGCAAAATTGAATTCAACAACGATGATTTACCTGAACCAACCTGAACGCAGGCAAGGAGAAGAGACAATAATAAAGTAAATGTGAAATCAAATATTTATAGAGAATAAGATTAGTGTTATTTAGAACAGTCAAACAAGATGCACATTTCAATGTAAGTGGTTCCATCAACAAGTGGTGCAAATAAAGTGAAGACCTGAGCAATGTAGTTGATACTTGATAGTACAGCAACTATTATGGCTTTGGTAAATATAATAGTGAAACAAAATTTAAGAATTTCAGGAACAGGTTAAACCTCTCCAATCACTGCAACAAAGCTACCCTTTGGGAGGTCTAGAGTCACATTATTCAACACCAAATTGGGTTCCTTATCATCATTGCTCGACCAAGCACAACATGCATCACAGATGAGAACAGCAGTTTCTTCAGAGGAAAAATCTGACTGGTCATCAAAGACACAAGGTGAAGGAGAGTCATATGCCTCCTCTAGTTCATTGTGGTACTCGAAGCAGGAAAGAAACCTGCTCAACCGTCTGGTAGATATGACGGCCTTGCATAAAGTAAACAGAAAAGATTAATTTCGTCAATAACAAGTAATGGAAAATTTTGCCTCAAAAACCTATGGTACATTTACTACTCACATCAATCAATCCGTTAATGACCCATGGGAATGAGTTAAGAGGGGAGATCAAAGTATTAAACAAAGCAATACAAGTGAAGACCTGCAGTAAAAGTTTCCCACAGATATCAGTTTTCTGTACAATCATCACTTAGCGAGAAACACAACACAAACAATCATTTAGAAAGAAAAAAAAAAATCCTTTTTTTCATTTAGTTATCCCATGTACTTAAGAATTGACTAGAATACCGTCGCTGCATCAAGTTGGTGTCCCATCAATGCAAAGAGTCCAAATGTGCACAGAGAGAAAAGAGTTGGGGTTGTAGCCCAGAAGAAAACACACCATGCATCCAAGTACTTCCGTGTCTAAAAAAAGGCAGCCAAATATTAAGATTAATACATAATTGGAGGAAAAGATAACAAATGAGTTATTCTAGAAAAGAACAAGAATGAGATTATTATTATACTTTTAAATGTGTCACTTCCGAAGATCTTGTTTCCATCAACCAAGTAGAAAAAAGATACTCCCAACCATACATCTTCAAAGTGCGAATGTATGTCAAAAGTTCAGCCGTCCTTCTAATCCTGTTAACAACTCTACCTATTAGAAAGTAAATAATGTACATCACTAAAAAGCATATACATTCTACAAGACATCAACTTAGTAGCTTTAATAGGTACTAATATGACCAGTACAAACTGTGGTTGTCAACGCTTTTACTGCTCAGCCTAACTAATAAGAGCTGGAAACACAAATCAAGCCATTCGAAACCTTGTTTGAGATGAGTAAGACCATAAACTTCTAGACATAAATTCTATTCATGTATCTTTAAGCATTTGATCTTTATAGAGCAGTCTAACAGTATTAATTATCCCCTTAGTCAAGAGTTTTAACTGGCCTTCATCAAACTCTCAAACCAATACTCTCTAATACCATCCATCAAAAATATACTAAAATTTTACGTACCAAACACCTCTTACTCAAGAGGTATATTTTGTGTTATTTTATTATATTTACTTTCTACCTCAAACCTTGATATAAGAGTTAATCTTATTTTCATCCAAGAAAAAGACAGTTACCCTAATGGAAGGAGATAATATTGGTATTGATGAAGGTCTAAAATAACACATATAATGGCAGTGAATACGATTATGATTTATAGGAATCTCATATAGAGGTCAACATGTTCAAATTACATAGTATTTTGCAATAATACCACTACTTATGTGTCCTATACCTTTGTTCCACTTTTACAATGAAGCACGACGCTTCAAGTATTTTCAGGCACACAACTTATGATCTGAGCAAGATGTATTACATTTGAACTCTCAAAAAGTATAGAGAAATGAAATTTCAACTTCAATTTGAAAATTTCATCATTGCTAAACAGAATGGTGCAAAAATGATATGTACCTCTCATCCTTTTGCTTCATCATTTTCTGGGTTGCACTTGCAATCATTTCTGCTATCCATTTATTTACTGCACAAAATAAAGCTAAATATCAAGAGAAAGACATCTGGTTTTCAGAAACTGTATGCCCCAGTGGATATTTGTTGTAATTGCTGTTGAAATTTTGAAGGATACTTCCAATATTGGTATTCTAATCAAATGGACATTTTTGCATATGTTCTAGTGATTTTCCTCGAGTTATTTTAGGACTGGAAAACCTTTTCTAGTGATAGATATTGAACACAATCTTTGATTTGTGCATCTCATGAATCATTGTGCATTGTTAGAGAGTTGAGAGAGTTGTCCCTTATAATCCTTATTTGCATATATAGGGGATTCGATATCCTTTTGTGAATGTAGGCATTCTCTATCTTCTGCATGTTACATTATCCATGTAAGCATAGAAATCCATATTATGCTCAACGTTTTTTATATGCATTAAAAAGTAACTTAATAAATTATTTCCAGTCTTTTCACCCTGCAAATTATGTGTTCCTACAGTTACTTGTATTCATGAGACAGGCACAGCACATGAGGTATCGATGTCCTTGTTAGACTATGACATGCTTAGAAGGCATGCATAATGACATCAGAGAAATGCAACCAAAATAATATATGCACTTCACTGACAGCAACAATCTTGGATTTTACAAAATATATTGTTTATAGCTTTATCTGTCCAGTAGGCGTCAGGATGTCATTATTAATGCTAATAGAGACACTCTAAATAAAACATTTGCATGACCAAATAATACAGCTGAAGAAACCTGTCACCAACTGAATACCTGGTATCAGTAAGACAGTTATTGCAACTCCGGAAACAAAGGCAAATTTAACTTGAGTGTACAAAAGATACAGTGCCACTCCAATTTGTAAAGGCAAGCTGAAAATATCGTGGAAATTAAAATGGTTCAGAATTCTACACATGAAAGATTAAGCTATATATGCACCTAGAACTAGATATCATTCCAAATAAATAATAGCACGAGTTGAAAAAACAATCGAAGGTCAACAAATTCCAATACAACCATCAATTTAATCTTTTGTAAGAAACTTTCCAGACTGTTCACTACTCAAGAAGGTCATTTTCTTATCAAAATAATCAATAACACCATCCTCCAGTCTATCTCATTGATCTTTTATTCATTTATTTGTTTGTTTTTTATATTCACAGGCCATCAATTGATAAAGAATAACCTATATGACGATAAACCTTCTGAAATTCCACCAGAGGACAGGTTTTTTGGGATATAATAATTTGTGGAAACTCAAATAAAAAAGTTGTTCCAAATATAAGAAAATTCAAATAAACAAATAAAAAAAACTGCTAGAGGAGTGAGTGCAATGTCAAATGTGTCTCTTTTTTTCTTTCTATGCAGGGGTAGAGTAGTCTGTTTTGAACTAACATAATAGACTACTTTATCTTCAAGATGCATTAAGATGAAACTGAGAAATAGGGAGTATAAATTTACTTGGGTTAAAGTCAGAATCAATAAAATTATACAAGTAACTTTGGGTAGGAAACTTAGCAGAGTGAATATGCTGTAAATATACAGCAAAGTTGGATGTTTACCTCCACATATCATGAAAACTGTTGCACAAATTGACAGTTCGGTCAGCATCTACTGACATGAATGTCTGGATTTCTCCCTCGGAAAATTTTGATCGCTCAGCTAGGCTAACATATAGACACTGGGATGAAAGAGTAAATGCTAAAACTGAATATAGAGAAACGGAAATTCTAAATGATAATATATATATATATAGATATTAACGTAAATGCTAAAACAGAAGAGTACTTTCATCAGCCCACTATGCTAACAAAGATGTGTTTTACAGCCTATGCATTTGCAGCCTTGCAGGCTACTCACTTCTCCATTTATAATTCCTAGTTTCCTACCACCACATTATGTTACATGTGTACCATAACATAAAAAGAATACATAGAAATTTACCTTTCGATAGATAACAGTCATAATACTAGATCTTAACTTTAGCTTCAGCTTAGAAAGATGGAAGGTATACTGTGTATCAAAAAACGATCTGCGCAAGTTGATAGATGTGTATCACATTCAGAAAATTTTATAAAACAAACCAAAACAAAATTAATTGAGAGGGCAACAGCAGTTACTTGAGGATAGATGTGAGGCCCAATGATAATGCAAGAATATAGCCGTCCAAGTTCCCGGAACCTAAAACAAAATGGACAACAAATCTCATCAATTAAGTTTACTTTCAACAAAAGCTTAAAAACTAAGAAACAGTAAGTGGCGAAAACTTGCAGTGAACTTGTAAATGCTGAATGAAATTGCAAAACCAAACCAATTAACCAACACAACCAAAATCCTTGCATTACTGAACTCCATGGAGAGGACAGGGGGCGCAGCAGCCTACCCAAGTATGAATTTAACATAAACATAGACATCCCAAAGATAACAAAGTTTTACCACAACATTTAATAGAACGATATAATTAGCTGAATCATACTTTTAAGGGCTTTTTCAACATCTGTAGACTCAAAACTAATAGATGGAAATCATCAATTGACGTAAAACCTTGTTGAAGATACCGGATCAGCTTATTGAGAAGCAAAGGCCCCGCAAAACCAATACAATCATTAAACACCTGGAAAAATTTAAAATATTTATATAGCAGGAAAAATTATACTACTTCAATAATAAATCATACTAATGAAGCTATATATTTTATTTCCTAACATACAAAAAAATACATTAAGTCACGTTGATGTGTTTTGAAAAGCATGTCGTATTAAGGTTCCAGTTGTCTTGGGAAACTACTTTCCTAGTGGATAGTTATTTTCCATCTTTCAGTGTTGTGTGGAACATCACAACTTTGACAATACACACACACACACACACATTCATGTCAAGAAATTTTTTTCTCGTGAAAAAATCCTCTTAAAATTTGCAGAAGACAAGAACAGATGAAATAATTTTCTCTTGCTAGAAAATGCGATCCAAAGTCAACAAACATTGGAATATAAACATTTTTTTGGGGGAAGATTCTATATAAAAAAGAAAAAGAGAAAATTCTAACAAACTACAACAAAATTTCAAGAAAGGACTAACAGGCAGCGCTGAAAAGACAGAAAGAAAAGGAATCAGACAAAATTTGAGACTTCATGCTTCTACATTATTCAATCCTGTGAAAAGTATATATATGTATATGTATAGAAGGATTTGGGAAGTACCACTAAAAGGTCTAGGACACATATATAAGCATACTACTTCATCATGCTATCCAGCGTACAGGGAAAGAGAAGGTTTCTTTCCAACAGAAGTACCTTCAATATGCCTAGCCGAAGATATGGCCATCCATATGCACCACAGATTGCTTTAAACAATGATGGGTCAGAGCAATTATTACTCTGTTGAGCTTGCCAGCCAGTTAACAATGTACTATGGCACAGAGAAGGATCCAAATCAACAGGTAACTGAAGCAAATCTTCAAAGTCAAGCTGCTTTGTTACACCTCTAATCATCACAGAATTGATATATTTGAATGTCATAAGATCCCAATAGCTCTCAGTGTTTCCCTTAAACAACCACAATACAAACAAGTAGTGTAAGTTTTTTCATTTGGAAGAAGTATGATAATAGAATAGGCATGGATATGAGCCTTAACGAAACAAAGAAATATTTAATTTACATGAACTGGAACAGAGAAAGAAAAGGTCATGGGCTGACAGATTCGTAAATGATAACACCATAATTTGTGAAGGTGGTATGAGGAAAATTTAAACAGAACTTTGTAGTTGGGAGGAGATGATAGTTAAAATTATCGGATAACCAAATCAAATACATTCCATGCTCCAATGTGTTGAAAGAAAACATGCTTTACATAGTGTGTATAATAACAAATGGAAAGTTATCATTGTAGGAAATACCTTGGTACACATTCTAACTATAGTAATCATGAACAGTCAACTTGTTTTATGTGGGAAAAAAAAATACACCTTAGATAATAACAATAAGACAACAGTATATTACTTACAGAATCCCCAAAACCAGCTCCCTCAAGATCCATGCCTTCCGAAAGAAGTAATTCATCCATTGAACTACAATTTGAGCCATAAGATAGCATTGTCAGTTGGATCTTGGGTAGAAAATCAATAGGAACAAAGTGTTAATATTATGAACAGAGAGGATGAAGAACAACAAAAGAGATCGTAGAGCTAAATAAAAAGAAGATTATAACTTCAGGAAATCAATGATAAATGAAAAATAAAAATTACTACAGTTCTCGAATTCAAAGCATGCAAAACAGAGCCAAAGATGTTGGAATGAGCTTGAATAGTGCATACAATGCAGATTCTGCTTTTCATTTCCCAATTCCATTCTAGATATACAATGGACCAAGTGTATTCGTTATTCAAACGTGTAAATGGTTCAGAGGTGGCATCATCCATGCATTCACATACTTGCTTGCATCATTACTGCATTCTTTTCATGACCCATTTGAGTATATGTTCACTGTCTTAGTCAATATGATGTATATCACAATATGATAAATATGAAATAAAGAGGCATCAGATGAAATCATGACTTATAAATTTGACTGCTCCTTAAGAGAAGGGGATAAACAAAAGTAAATGACTCGTTTATAATTACCTGTTCTTTGAGGATATGTGCTTTATACGGATAACATTAATGGATATGCCAAACATGATATCCAACAAAGTAACAGAACTCTCCTTAAAACACCTCATAACCTGTTCAATGGAACTTGTAAGAACTTCTGGATCCATTCTATCAAAGAAAATCAGATTCAGATACTTTAGTCTACAGACCTAAATGAACCATCACTCCACTAATACACCGAGATAATGCAACATGTTTGTAAATTTTCTTAAGTGGAATAATTTCAACTGCAAACTAATAACCTTTCAGGCTCATATATAACCTCTTATAAATACTCGATGATTGTAGATAAACCTTAAATGTGAACTGACAGCAGCCAAAATATAATTAAGAACACGTTCAATGTCTTTTATTTTGATGCTAACCATCATTTGAGGCCCAACAAGAAATTTGATTTTTGAAATTAAAGCAGAAACTCGATGGTTTCTCTGTCTACATCAATGCACCAGAGCCATTGGTTTAGATTGTGGAGAAATTCATGCAATGCCTCCATTGTGAATGAAATTGGCTCTCAAAGGAGAACCCAAGAATTATGTATGCAAGACCAGCTTGCCAAGATACAGGGGATTAAAATTAGAAATTGGAAAATGCATAATTTGGGCTTGATAATTCACTAATTCAGTACTAATTCTTCCAATCGTTATTAAAACAACTTCAAGCTTTTGCTTTTTCCTTACTATGATGTTAAGGTATTAGAAAACTACTTCTGACAAAAACTAACAATAGTACCTCCAACGAAGAAAAAGCAGTCTGCAGGTGAGGGATCCCCAATATGAATTTTAAGATCCACCAAAAACATAGGACCCGGTCACTAAACATGTAGGGACAGTGGGAAAAAGTTAAGAAGAGTAAGATAGTTGCCTGCAAATTTGTGAAACCAAAACTTAGAATGCAAACATGAGTCCTTCGTTATACATTTCATATATCTACTAACAACAACTAACTGTTAGAAGATCTTACCCATGCTGAAAGTTGCGAACATCTGAAAAGCCACTCATGGTATAAAACAAAGTACCCATCAAGTGATTTCTTCAAAAGTAAAACTGCATTTAAAAATGACAGACATGCTCCAAGCGCAGCTATAAGATACAAAGCCTTGTGGGGAAAGTTCATCTGGGTCATTTTCATAGAAAGCATCAGTCTCCACAATAATGATAATTAGAGACAATACTTTTGTTTTGCTAACTAAAACTAACATCAGTCAAGAAATAATAACAAGAAAATATCAACTCAATTTGGCATATAGAAGTTCGGAATTGATGCAGCTGGGGATTGGTGGAAGATGTGAGAGCATTATTCATACAAGATCAAATTTAAGTAGCATTCCTATCTTCTTGACTTAATTGTGGATAATTGGCAGAACCAAATTGAATACAAGATTCTTTATAGATCAAGGGAAAAGTAATGATTAAAAGATTCACAGTCCATACAAAGATAAGATAAAAATTATCTTATGATCCTAAATTGCACTTTTGATAGAAAACAATGATTACCAGTTGTCTGATGGGAAAGAGAGTAAAATCAAAGTATATTGTCTAGCAAAAAGCTCATACCAATAGTCTTCCTTTGACTTTCCTTTTAGTAATTCCAAGTACCACAACCATTATGAAAGTGATGACATTTGCTCCAAAACCTAAAACCGTGGGCATTGTTAAGCTGAAAAAACAAATTTCCGAAGAGAAATAAACTCTTTTTTTGTTAATGAAAAAGTAAATGAACACCAACATAAAGGATATAAGTCATCAAAACACTCCGAGAACTTGTTTCCGTCCCACACCTGAAAACCAAGAGAAAGGCAGAAGACTGACATCAGAACACACTTATTGGAAGTTTTCATTTCATTATTTGAACTTTTATGTTAAGCCGCTAATAAACTATATCAGAAAGAGTGCAATCTACATAAGCTAATAAAAGACCGAAAATTAGGATACAGCTCTGTTTGGTCAACGAGAAAATGTAGGAAATGCAAAGCATACAAAACATGTGTAAGTCACATTTCTCAAACAGATGTAAGAGAAACACACTGTCTTAGTTCCTTTCTTGCAATACCAAACAAACACACAAGTAAGGTACTAAGGTTAACCCTAAAAATCCAATATTTAATTTTAATCACTATCTCTCTCGGTTCCATCAGGAAAAAGAAACAAACAATTGATCTGTTACGGTAAACTGGAGAGTTAGGAAACTGGAAATAGTGGAAATTAGCGAGAAAATGAAAGAGAAGCTGTTGAGAGCGTACGGATTTGGAATTGGGGCAAATGAGGTTGATGAAGTCCATGTTTGGTTGCCGAGAAACGCTGAGAAAGTGAGAGACTGAGAGGAGAGAAACGGTCCAAAGTAGTGCTTCTTTGCTTTTTGCGCAATGAAAGGTTTTATAGTTGCAGTGTTGCATGCACTTTGTTGGTGGGAGAGGATGGGAATTTTTTAGAGCTACTGCTAGTCACACTAAAGAATATTTCCAGATCGTGTGAGCAAGGCACGTGGCAGTTTCACACGTTGGCTAAAAGTTTTTTTTTTTTTTTTTTACAGGATTTGAAAACTTTA
>JAYMTF010000675.1:0-31833 GCA_036897485.1 Pelargonium nanum | reverse complement strand
ACTCGAAAACGCTCTCAAGCGTTCTTCGTGAGTTCATCGCAATGTTCGTGCATTATTTGATATTCAGACGGATCACAGAGATTCGATTCTTAGTCTTAAATAACTTTTGTTTGTGTGGAGATCTTACTCTCAAGCCGGAGACGGTCTCTCGAACACACATCCAGGGGCTCCGCTTAATGGTGCGTTACCTACGCAGGTTACAAGTCACTGACTAGACTTGGAGCACTACTACCACTAGACGACTCAAAGACCCGAACCACTAGTCTATCTTTCTTGACTTGGAAAAGAAGACCAGACTTGACTATAATTAGACTAAGTTAGACACCTTGACATTTAGATAAGAAGGCCAGGCGACAACGTATCGAGCCTTGACTTGACTCCCCAAAAAAATAGCCAAATCAAGTGGCAATAGATATAAAATGGGTATGAGGCAAAATTTATAATCCGTGTACTTGTCCGACTCTCAATTTCATACAAATCCTATTGAAGAACAATATTTTTCGTGACCCGTTATTCATCCCGTTTTCAAAATGTTATTTTTATAATAAAAATATAAAATTTCAAAACAATATCATATAATATTTTAAAAAATATTATACGAAATTATATTTTTTTATAAAAATATTTTCATGCTAAAAAGAAAAATATTTATTTTATATATCGGATTTGGAACGGGACAAGTTATAGTCTTCCCATTATCCGATCAACTTTATTTTCCCTCTTAGCCATCTCATTCCCCAAGAATCGTTCATTGTGTCCCGTTTAGAGCTGGAGCATTAAATTTTCATCGAGTTTATGTCAAATTGTCATACTTAAAGAAAATAAAAATAAATCATCTCATTTTAAAACAAAAGTACAACACAAACACATAAAAAATTCTCTATTTAGCATCTTGAATGGTTAATTTGGGAGTTAGGAATCTAAAAGCTTATTAGAGACAATAAGTAATTTATGTTCTAATAGTGTTAGAAATATTATGGAAGGAAATTGACAATTCAAAGTCAATATCAGAAGTGAAGTGTTTTTACATGCGTACGTGTCTTCCCAGTCAAATTTGTTTAGCTGATGATAAATCAGAATCTAAATTTGAAAATTGGAATATGAAGGACCCCACGAATAGTAATTAATTACTATTGATGAAACATGGGTGGTATAAAATATATTTTCATTAAAGCTAGTTATTCAAAGCACTGCAACTTTATATAAATATGAAATTTGAGGCAATATGACGTTAGTTAATTATTTTTTTATCTTCAAGCGTACAAACACTTTCGAGGGACCAAGTTTTATTGAGTGTTTGTGACGTTAATGATTAATATCACTCATTTTATATTTTTTTTTGAAGGGCGCTCATTTATGTTGGGAATAACGAATTTGCAAAACAAATATTAGTAAAACACAATTGAGGCGTGCACGAAGCATTGAGCTAAAGGATTATTCACGATAGTTGTACAACTCCCCAGGATACAACAGCTGTTCTGCGATAAGCAAGAACAAGGTTTTCAGGTAATGAGTAAAAAATAAATAAAATTAAGCTTTGTAAGCGTGCGCGTAGGTGGAAATCAGCCCAATTGCTTTGGTCAGGCCCGTTCCGAATGCGCACGAGCCCACAAGATAACAACAATTTCTTATAAACCAACAAAAGAGTTCAAATGTTTCCGATGTGGGATAAGCCAAAATCAAGTTATTTTAAAATATACACGACAATTTATATATTAATATATGTAATATAACATAACATTGTTTAATTACTTAAATAATCCATATTTGTATGGTTTATAGTTTATACGTGCTTCGGGAAATTAAAATAATAATAGAAATCGGACTTTTGGTCAACATTTAGCGTCTACATATGTATGAGTTGGACATGTGTTTCATTTTAATAAGAAATGTAGTGATTTTCTTTTGGCTATATGTTAGTTGGAATATTATTATATAGTTCTACTTGTAGATGTTTTGTAATCTTTCGAATAAATCATTTGTTGAAATAGACATGCAAGACTTCAGCAATAAGAACCATCTCAATATACTTTATTACAACCCACATGTGAACAAGAAAAACAAATTAGTATTATTACAGTAGATGGAATAAGTTCCACGCTGGATAAATATGAGACAAATTAGTAATATATAATGTTGGTGCAAGTGAAATTAAATTAAAAAGTTTTATTTTATAGTGGTAGAAGCTCAAATCATTACGTGCATCATTGAGTTTAACATAGTACTTAAAAAGCTACCTCAAACCATGAGCACCTTTATTAATGAGTTTAACAAGTATATGACAAAAAAAATTATATTGTTCAAACAATCATTCACCTAGTTTGTTTGTTTGTTTGCATGCCTGAAGAAGGACAAACTCATCGAAACATGCTCTTTGTGCTCCAAAATTAAAAACCTTCAAATATGAGAAAAAGTATCAAACATAGGAAAAATATCTATCACCGAGATGTAAAATTTTGATAAAGAGTTACATATAATAACTTGGACTTCCACTACTAAAAGGTAGCTCGACACGTGCAAAATATGAGACTTTTTAAATCGACATTCCCCCTCATTTATTGATATTTTTCTTCCACACGTGAGTTTTGTAGTCATGTGCATCTGCAAGTGGGCCGAAGATTAAATGGAGAGACAACATACGAGCCACTTTCGGGCTAATGTCAAGATCAAAACTTGCTTTGATACCGTGTTAAATTTCAACAATGAGCTACAATAATAGTCCGAGCTTCCACTATTAAAAGATCAACCTTATTAGTAAAGTTTCACATGCATCATTATACATAGTCATTTTATTTTATATTTTACAAATGTGAGACACTTTAGTCACCAATGCAACATATAACCTCGATTATTTTTTTTCAATGGGACACAAGTCTTCTACGTTTCTTCGAGTTGATTTGTTAAGCCGGAGAAAAACAGGCTTTTGGTTGGCAATGAAACTCTTTTGGCTAAAAGGCTTTTGCTTCACTCTCGACTTGAATTATAACTCATTTTGATATACATCCAAATTCCAAAGT
The DNA here is from genome assembly GCA_036897485.1 of Pelargonium nanum. Taxonomy (NCBI): domain Eukaryota; kingdom Viridiplantae; phylum Streptophyta; class Magnoliopsida; order Geraniales; family Geraniaceae; genus Pelargonium; species Pelargonium nanum. Next base: position 28,816 of record JAYMTF010000675.1, on the reverse strand, counting down.
TAAACGTGGGTTTACAAAATAAATAAAAACAACTTTCTAATGTAATATTTAAAAAATGAAAAAAGAGTGCTTGATAATGGAATCATAGCTAAGCTCCGGTGATTGATATTGACTACTTTTATACAAACACATATTATAAGACTCTTCATTTTAATCATTGAAATGACTCATGAAATGTAACAACTAATCCATCATATTTACATCAATACCCCTCTCTCTCTCTCTCTACAATCTTTCTAATTCTCTCTCTACCATCTTCTTCCTCTCATATCATATCTTCAACTTCAAGCACAGCAAGTAAGACCCCCTCTTTTCCAATTGCAAGCTTGCCTCTTCCACTACCTGTTTTTTTACCCATAAAACATTTATATTCAAAACAACACCTACAATTCAATTAACATTTATACATATTCATTGTATATATAGTTACCTGAAACCCCAGCTTTTGGTATAGTTGTTGTGCACCTTTGTTACTCCTATCCACATGCATATACACACTACCAGCACCTAATGCCATTACCATACATACATATATATTCAGTCACATAATCAAGCAATTCCATATATATACATACACATACATATATATCTGTGATTAATCTTTACCATTGGCTTTGGCACTCTCAACAGCAAAACTGATCATCCTACTAGCCACACCTTGTCTCCTTGCAGATTTCGCAACACATACGTTGGCAACATAACCATAGTATTCAACTGTCTCTGTTCTGTGTTCATGGAACATTGGAGACCTCACTTGCTCCTGTAATTACATTAATTTACACCTATATATGATCAATCTTTAATTATCATGTCAATTAACATAAAAACAAACAGCTAGATGTAAATTCTTACATCAGGAAAGGTCTCCCCATACTTCCACTTCCGTATAGTTAAGTCCAGAGTCCCGACTACACTTTCCTCAACCGCGCGTTTCACATTCTTCTCTTCTTTACGAACCTGATAATAACATACATTACCAGACACCGAATTGTGAGTGACAAAACCACAAAATGATCATTGACTTGAGCTTCAAGTTATGTACCGTGATGATGCATATACATTTGGGTCCCAATGTCCCCTTGCATCTCCTTTTAATGGCAGTGAACTCCTACATACACAAGAAGATGAGTGATTAAATTGAGCATTTTGAGACAGATTCTGATAACGATATTAGCTCGTTTGGGATCGTATTAATTACTTGCTCGATATATTTCTTCATGAGGCTCTCAACAAACCGAGAGTCAGTTTGGTCTTCGAACTCGATTTGTGCTCTCAGCCATATCGCTGCCTGTGCACCACACAATCAAATAAATCAATAAATAAATAAATAAATAAAAAGGAGATGGACAATGATAAAGATTGAGTTGCCTACAAAGTAGTGGTCATCAAGCGTAGCCAATTGTACCACAAATTGGTCCAACTCATCAGTACTGCTTTTGTCATCTTCATGATCTTGAATTGGCTGAAACTCATCCAATTCCTGATCAGATGGCTTTAATGCTTCGCATTGCTTCACCCACAGACACAGCTCTTCCTTCTTCATTATCTTGCTGCTGCTGCACTTACAGTACTCCATGAATTGTGAAAATTGTAAATGAAAAATGAACTCAAGAACAGAGACACACACCGAAGAAGATTAGAAAATGAATCCAAGAAGAAGAAGAAAGTGGAGACAAAAGCACAGAAATGTTGATGAAGAGTACAATTGTAAAGCCAAGAACAGAGATTGAAGTAGCGACTGACATTGGCCAAGAAGCAGAGATATTCTGAAATTTGCGGCGATTCGTAGATCCATTGTTTTGCAAGAAACCTAGGGACTCGAGTCCCGGAACGGAAATCGTCGACTTCATCACTTCTCTTCACTTCCAAGATTGGAATCTAAAATCTCTAAGAAATCAATTGGCTCTCTCTCTCTCTCCCTCTCCGTAGTACTCAGAGTTTCAGGGGACGAAGATGACGAAGAAAGAGCAAAAATGGTTGCAGTTATAAAAAGTGAATTTACCGCCTGCCGAGATGGGCTTATATAAGCTTGCCACGTCAGGCGGGACCCACTGAGGAGGATTCAGTTACAAACATCACACGTGGCAGAATCGGGATGAGCCAACTCGCAAGTCATTGGTGGGTCCATCTCCTTGGTCAAGAAAACGTTACATACTTACATGGTAGTCTTTAATTAATTTTGTCAGTACAAAATAAATTACTAATGGGTAAAAGCTCAATTCAATCTTCGAATTTTCATGTTTTTATCTAATTTGGTCCTTAACTTTTTTTAAACCCGATCTAATTTGGTCCTTGATTTTTTTTTTTACCTCAAATGATCTTTAAACTTTTACATATTGACCAAAAATAGTACTTGCCTTGAAAGTTTACATCAAAAATTAAAAGTCTAAATTGAGTCAATTTGAAAGTTCATGCGTAAAAAAAAATTCATTGACCAAATTAACTCCAAACACGAAAATTTATATTAGAGACTAAATTGAATCAAAACGCATGTATATTTTAGGGTGGGGTGGGACAAAGAAACACACAGTAGATTGATAGAGTAGTATTACACAAGCAGCGGCCACCTCAATAGTGACCACAAACACAAACAACAACAAAATTATACATAATACATTACAGAGAGAGCATGAGCAAACACTTAACCAGCAAAATCAGTTTTGACCCACTGCCCATAATTGGCCTTTTCTTTGCCTTTGATCTCAACAATTTTATCTACATTAGCCATGGATTCCTCCTGCACTCGAGCCATCCTCCGGCTCCTCTTCTTCTCCCCGATCTCCCTCTCCGCTTCGAGCCCCTCGTACTCTCTCACCCAGCAACTGTGCACCACGCAGCTCAGCACCAACACCACCACTTGCATCAACACCATTGCCATCAAAACCCCACACTCCAACCTCACCAGCAGCTTTGCCTCCTTCGGGTCCCTAGGCGATTTCAGCATGTTCAGGCTGGACCGTTCTTTGGTGAACAATGCCAAGATGGTGAAAACCTGGCCGAGCAACGAGGCCAGGAGGAGGGAGAGATGGGTCACGAAGCAGAAGCGGGTGAGCTGGGAATAGAAACCCACAAACGAGGAGAGGACGGAGATGCTGGAGACCACGAGGAACGCCAGACCCAGCGAAGTAGGGGGCGTTTTCAGGAGAATAATTGGAGCAAAAGAGGCCGCTGAGAGGACAAAAAGGACCAAATTCAAACTGGAAAGGAGAAGATTCGAGAAGGAGCATGAATTGTTTCTCAGCTTTGCAGCCATGTTTGATGATCGGATAGAGGATAGATGAATATGAGATGAGGCAGAGACAGAGCAAAATTTGAATTTATAGCTGGTAAAATTTGGCCGTTGGACACTACAAGACCAAAAGTACTACAACGGCTAGGTTCTTTTGGGGTCCATCTTTTTACAAACAATTTAATTTATGACATTCCCTCTTATAGGGTTTTCAAAATAAAAAGAGCTCTTAAAACGTTTCTACCTAATTATTGAATGAGAAAAAAGAATATCAGCCATGATTATAAATCCTTACCAATGAGGTGATATCACCTCATCAATTAACACTCGTACCCATCTCAATGAATTTATGGGAGCGGAGCACCCCGCCCAGATCCATTTGCTTGGTGTCTTGACTGAGAGTCTAAGCCAATAAATCATGACTGAAATTCTGGACACTCGTTATTGTATACAGCAAATCAATTCCAATTATCGTAATTTTTTTTGGGAAAAAAATAATAATTGATGTGAGTGCCTTTATTAAGCTTTAGTTACTTGAAACAAACAGTTGGGGGAACATAAATGAAAGGAGAGAATGAACAAAACAACCATTACTACTCCAAAAAAGTGATTTCCATACATGAATCTGGTAGCTACTATATACTGGATGTTGCTGCAGTGAACTGTTTTGACTACACACTAGCTGCTTGCTGACCAACTAATGGATGGTTTATAGGACACAATATTTCAAAACTATTGCATGAAATTTGACTACAAAATCCCAGTGATGCCTAATACACCTTCTCATGTACCTTCTTTACTATCCGTGACACACCATCAGGACCATTTCGTTGCACCCTCTCTGATTCCTGCTCCTGCTAAATATTCAGATTCCGAAAACAAAGTCAATGGATGTAAGCTGAAGAGAGGAAATTATAAAGTAGTTGCATCAAAATTATCTTCGTCTTCTTCACAAAGGACACATTGCCAAAAATATATTATCTATATTTGTGGGATTGGGGAACTAAGACAATGCTCAAATTGCATTGGAATTGAGTGGGTTAGATGTTGTCATGTAGCATAGGACTGACTACCAAAACGAATGAATAAACAAACAAGAACATTGCTTCAAGATCTATAATGTCCATGTGACGAATAAAAACTCAAAATAATGAATAGTCTCATCATACATGCCAGTAGAAAAAATGATGTTATATTCATTCCCAATTCAGTTATGTCATGTTGTAACAGATCTCAGGTACAATCCATATCTACGTACCATGTTATCTTGAAGTAGTTCTGAAGGAAGTTAACAGATAGCCATACCTGGGAGTTTGCATGATCCCAATCATATTGACCATCTGAATGTGTTAGAATGGCCTCAACTCTATCCAGCGATGCTAGCAAACTTCCTGAGTGCATATTGAAAAATGCTTCACCAGTACCGAGAGCCCTGTTAATGTCAATGTTTCAAGCATGAGCATATTCATTAAATAACAAACAATTTTTTTAAAAGCCTACAGAAATGTAATGTGGATGTAATCCAAACAGGAATAGGAGTTACCATTTCATAAGAATATAGAATATTTATGATGGTTGTTTCTAATTGCTTGTAAAACTGAAAAAAAAATAAAAAATACTTGCATCTTCTTCAAAAGTGAGTTTAGAGATGATAAAGAAACTTGCCCACTAAGTTCTGGAAGAACATAATCAGCCTTCCACCCAAACCGCAAATCCACGCCAGGATGCAAGCCAACTGATGTCTTATTCCGAATCCGTGATATGCCATCTCCACCCCAACATGTACTAAGCTTCCACTTCCAACCAATAGCATGCAACTGAAAATTATGGCCTATACCAACCTGTTTAAGTTCAAAGAGTTTTTAGCACAACTACTATAAAGATTTGCACAAATCATCCAATAATTAAAAAGTTAGATATAGCTAGCATGTTCAAAAAATATTAGTCAAGTATATACCACGACAGACTGGTAGATTCAACTTTATGTGCTTAAGATGATATTGAAAATATGCTAAAATCTTTATACCTGAAGATTTAGGAACTTCGTTACAGGTATCTTTTTTGAAATAAGATGTATGTCATGATGGAGGGGCTCATATATGAACTTCCACTTCCGTTCAGGTGATAGAGGCTTCAGTACAACCTTTGCTTGAATATCATTGACTGGAACATTATAGAACTGAACAAAAATACGAGCTCTGTAAATCACAATCCAGACAGTACAACCATATGTTTCTGAATATTAGCAACAGCCATATTGAGACTTGATGTAGGATGACAGTTACAAATATATCATGTAATGAATTCAAAAATCTGCAATTGATTCAACTGAGTGTCAAGAACTCAAATAAGCCCCATGTCAAAAGCTATGGATAAACATGTCTGCTTTATTTTTGTAAACAATAGGTCTTCTTTTGTCACCATGTACATGGCGTATTCAGAACTGGTACCTTATTCATTTATTGATACAAATTATACTATGAACTGATAAATTCATAAGAACAGGAAAAATCCCATTCTTCTTATCCGAATACATCTGTTCAGAGTTTTGACTGCAGCCATGGCCAGAATATTTCTATCAGTATAGCCCAAACCCCATGAATACATTTTCATACAAAACATAAGCACATAAAACAAGCGTAATTGGCCAAATTATATAATAAGTATATGCCTAAACAATAACATTTCAATTATAAGTTGCAAGGACTAGATAAACAAACAATATCCAGAACAAATAACAAAAGTAGTACTGGTTACCATTTTCTTTAAATTTGCATATGCTCTATATCCAAGGCAACACACATATATACCGACAGTTGACAATTAACATTCTGCATTATTCCTGCTCTTTTAAATGGCTGATTAAAAATATTGCAACCAGTACTCACACGAGGCGCTCCTTGTATTGTGTATCAAAACATGAGTAACACACATCAATTCTCATAAAAAATAAAGAATGACAGCAACTTGTGTAGACCTCAGAATGCCAAAGCAACAAACATGGTAATGAACAGAATGACTGAAATGAGGATGTCATCATAAACTAGCCTTCATGGTAGATTAATGCCGTACAAGGTATTATTTGACAAAGCAATCATATTGCACCATAAGTGTATACAATCACCGTCCAATGCGCATCTAATACACACCATGTTGTGAAGACGATCACTGTTCAATAAATTTTTTCCATATTCTCTGCATCAACAGGATGACACGCTCCTATTAAATGTCGGGTTTACTCTCCCTATTCAGAGCCAGTTATTTTGCACTTGTCAACAACGTCAAAACAAGCCTATACACACATCAATAATTGAAATACAGACTCATTAATCAAAATCAATAGCCGGCAAGTCATTGAGTAGTCCACTCCCCAACCACAACCCCAAGAACTTGCCTCATGTGTTAGAATCAAAAGAATATAATGCACAGAAGATACCTCTAAATTGAAACCAACCCTCAAGCCCTGAATTTCTTTTCGAAACTTGAGAAACAATTCTTTTGGCAATAAATCAATCTTGTAAAGCTCCTCCCCCGAACGGGTTTCATCTTCCCCATTAGAACCCACTTCCATCTTTCACCAACCAGAACTACAAAAATCAATGAAAATTAGATTGACCCATGAGTCCCATCTTCTTCCCAATTCCACTACCAACCCTGTCACTAAAAATCACTCAACGCCATCATAAACATTCACGACTTTCTTCTCACAAAGAACAAAGAACACAACTACAGAGCTTATTAGTCTAGAACATTCGAACATAAAATTATATAATATATTTGTTGTGCTTCAATTTCAATATAAAATGGAACGAAAGTGCCTTATCTTTAATCGCAAAAGTTGAAAAAGAAATGGATAAAGAATAGAGATTGAAATTGGAAAAGAAGAACATACATCAATTGGGATTGCGAGCCGGAAAGGTGCAGTTGGTGGAGGCGTTGTTCTCAGGGAAGAAGACGGAGGGAAAGCGAAGGTTCGTTCGGTGGACTAGTTTTAGAGGACAGAGTGAGGGACACAATACTCGGCTTCTACTTTGCCTCAAATACCCTTCTTCTTTTTTTGTTCATATGACCAGTAAAATTTTCGATCTACTCAAGATTACGAAGAAAATTGAAATCCAATTGAAAATTTTCAAAAAATATTCCTCCTTGACTCATATTTTCGGAATTCAAAAAATATAATTATAATGATGCTTATTAGGGGCAGAGGGAAAGTACCCTGTTGTGTTAATTTTAACTAGTAATTAAAGGTGACACCACTTTAAGTTGACATATTCTACATTTGACGCTTCTTAAATTTTTTTCGCAATTTTAGACTACTATGTATTTTGTTTGAGTCTTTCTGTCACTAATCTCGATAACTAAAATGTAAAATGACGAAATTACTTTACTTCTCCACCAATGGCACCAGCAACGACATGGCCTCGCTCTCGTCAACCGCACCAACACCAGCTTCAACTTCACTACTAAATCTGGCCTTGGTTACATTTTTGTAACTTGTTCATCGTTTATTGTGTAATTTGTTGGTGAACTGAAGGTGATAATATGATTGATGCAATTTGTTTTATTGTGCAATTCATGATTATTGATGAAATTTTGAGTTATGAATTGGTCGAGATAACAAATGTCATTTATAAATTAAAGGAATTTACTCGAATGGAATCTGAGTCGAGTGTGCAACATCAATCAAAATATGTCCTTCAAACAAAAACAGTGTATAAGACATCCTTATTTATTTTCATCAACAAGCAGTGTTTGAAAATTCACTAATTTAAAGGGGAAAAAACAGTATATCTTCAACACTTTCAGTAGTGACTATCTATTCTAATACTTGGGAAAATCTAAGATTTTCATAGAAGTTCAAATCTTGATACACCCACAGTATACTAATTATACAATGACCAAAGAAAACAAAGGCATGAGAAAGGGTAGAATTCTGAAATCGACCAAACATGGTCAAAAGCTTGTACAAGTAGCGCGACACGAAGTCAATGTTCATTGTTAGAAGTTGCAGAAGCAATAGACTGTAGATCAGACAAGGAAAAAGATCGCCAAGGAGAGCTTCGTAGCGGAGGTGGTGAGTCAGGCGACGAAGATTCAATGCATGGTGTTCTCTTACCTTGTGGATGCAGAGGTGGACGGCAGCAAGAAGGTGATGATGAGATTGAGTTGGAGTCGTCACTGTTATTGTTGCTCTCTGAGCTGCTCATAATCATCCCAAGAGCAGCTGAGCTTCGACTGCAGTTGGTGAGTTTCTTTGGCATCCCATTGACATTGTTTCTCATAGGGTAATTGAGATTCTTCTCCCACAACATACTTTGGACTAACAAATTCTTGCGTTTCTTGGTGTAAGGATTATCTGGCTTCGCAAGGTCTTTGACTGTGGAGGCAGTACATGCGTCTGCTAGGCTTGTGAAGGACTTGGACTTACCATTGTAGAACTTGGATATGCCTTTCCTGAAATAAGACGGGACAAAAAAACAGTATTCAAGTCTCTACTCCTGAAACTTGTTAAAAAAAAAGGAATCTAATTTTCTTAAATTAAGTAATTCATAGGATCCATCAATTCCAAGTCTCCTTCCAAGGAGAAACAGAAAGGGGGGACATGTTGCATAGCAGTGGCTTCATGATGTTCCAAACAAACTTCACGTGAGTCATGATCTTCTACTCCATAGTTAAGAGTAGTGGAAATGAGTTCCACAAGCTTTTGCTCACATCAACACTAAGCACTTGCACCAAGGCATGTTGGGCCAAATGGGTTAATGCGCTTTGGATTTCCTTTGAGGTCTCAGGTTCGAGCCTCCTTGCCGACGGTATGGGGTGGGATTTATGGGTTTAAAGGGAGAGCTAACAACTAACAGGGTGACGCCCCCACTAGGGGTGAGAAACACGGGCCTTTGTAGGTCTGCTGTCCTGTCGCTTATAAAAAAAAACACTAAGCACTTGCATATCATTAACAGTATAGGATTATCCGAATACAGTCGGAAAGAAGTGCCCACAAGATTTCGATACACTAGAAAGAGGCTCGTTTAAGTGAAAAGCAATACATTTTGAAGTGTTTTCATGTTAGACAGCACAATTAGAAATTTGGAATGTCAGTGAGTGAAAAGAGAACAAGACTCATAGTATCTCGTTTGAGTCAACTCCAGTCATGTTAATCTCACTCTGTTTATGGCTGTGCCTTATCCTCCTCACCAAAATGCCTAATTACAGCCACACAAGCTATTGATGCAAAAAATACTGAAAACTCAGGGAAAAGAGGTATGGTTATGGTAGGTGAACAAGAGCCATTGTCAAAGCAGTGAACTTTTAAAAACCCTAATTAATACAACAAGGACCATCTACCACAAGAACAGATAAACCAAGTTTAGGTTCTTTTCTTTTCTCTTGCCAACAAAACTGTCAGTTTAAAACCATATTTTCTGCTTCATTAATTAGATTTAAATGCACATGCAAATTGAGATTGCTATATAAACATCTTGTTCTTACAGATAATTTCAATACCCAGATCCTAAACCCCCAAGTCAAAACCTAATCATATCATTAGCAACAAATTTATCAGATTAACAAACATGCAGATTCGATCGAGAGATGAAATCAACCCTACCTCACCGGAAGAACATCCTCCAGAGCATCCATAGTATCCAGAGGACCTTTATACGAGCTCTGCACCTCAGTCTCACCGGAATCTTCCTCCTCGCCGGCCGACGAATTCCCGGAAGACAAATCGCTGTTCCTCCCGATCGAGGTGGAGCTACAAGAATCTGAATCGTCCTCTCTCTCAGCCGGGAACCGCCGGTCGCCGGAGTCATAGATCGAGGCGCGGCGCATCCCGTGGATGAATCTGGACGGATCGATAGCGTCACTGTTCAAGTCCATAGAAATCGACGTCATCGTCGACCAATTTTCAAGATTAGTAGCAGAAAAATGGATATGGTTTGTGGATAGATAGTGAAGAGCACATGGGAGGGATTGGCTACACTTTAGGGATTGATGGATATGGTAGCAGCTGAGAAAAAGTGGAGAAAAAAAGCTGTTGAATTGGTAACATATTACAAATACCCAGAAAAAAATATAATTTTTTTAAAAATTATCTAAGAAGATTAGCAGAGAGAGAAGAGCAAACAAGAAACAACAACTCTGCTTTTGATAATTACAGTTTTATACGAAATTAATTAGAATTATCTGTTGGCTCTGTACCAGGTGGTGGTTGACTATTGAGTGATGTGGACGCCTACCATTCCTGCCACGTCGGCATCTTTATTTTTAATTTAAATATGATCTCTTGTAAATTCTATTTGCACTGTAATTGCTGGAAGATGATATTATTGAAGGATAAAAATGTAGAAGTCAGTTGGTACCTTATTTTGAAATATTTATGGGTATAATCTTGTACTTAATAATTAATCAATTACACGAATGTGAATATTTCATTTTGGAAAAGAAAGAGTATAAATTGTGTTTGAAACACTATTGCTATACTTTTTTTTGAAAAAAAATTATTAGAAAAATGATAAAAGTTCGTTTTAATCCAATTACTATCTACAACGTACCATTTAAGTTAATGAACTATTAAACGTTTCAATTGGTGCAAAGTAAATTAAAGTGATTCACGTCAGTCCAAGATATCACTGAAACCGTCACAAGTTAATTTATTTTGTTAATTTTGCTAACGCAAACCGTTAACTTTATTTATGCTTATAGGCTCCCGTTTTAGCGTAGACTTCGACGGTATTCGAGAACACACATCGGCTCTGAGTGAACTATTCATTACAAAACTTCATGTATCGTCAATAACATTTCTTTTTATACTACATTTTTCTTTAAACATAAACCTCTTCTTACCCCTACATTATTTCTCTTTTATCATCAACCTATAACTCAAATTATGTTTTTATAAGGACAACAAAAATTCATTCTATTTGTTTGATTCTCCAAGAGATACTGAAACAAATATAATTATATTATTGTTTCGCTCCCGTGACTCCATGAGTAAGGTGAGAACTAAAAGTTTAGAAGAAGAAAATTTTCATTTCATCTTGATGTTATTCATCTCATGTATATAATTACAGTTTTGAATTATATATGAAAACTAATAAAGAAATGAATTAGATATACAGATTCGATTAATTATCTAATTATGTTTACTGATATATCGAATCGAATGTATGCATTCTTTTTGTAGCGTGCATCACATAGGGTCTCATCCTACTATATAATATATATGACATAGATGTAATTACTTGGTTACATAGAAACAAGTCCAATGCCCAAAAAAACAAGAAGTTAATATATAGTATATGTACATTTGACCATCTTTTGCTGTCTCTGTGCCATTGTTCTTTAAACCAAGGGTGTCAAATTGTAAATGTTGAAGCTCTTGTTATGGCAACTGTTGTTGGGGAAGGAGTTATGAAGCTCTATGCTGCTGCTCTTTTTGCCTCAACTAGTACTTGTGATTGATGATCCCATTGTTGTAATTTTCCTTTGCAACTCCATATTTGACATTCGCTCAATTTCCAATGCCCGCTCGAGCTGCATTGTGTCAGTTTAGAACAACATAATCAAATAACAATCATGCAGAGAAATATGGAAACATGGCGGTCAGGGAGGCACTGTACCTTCGCTGCTCGGGCACTCCATTCTCCTAAGATGGCTCTTAGCCTCTCATTTTCTTCCACATACTGTTCCAGTTACCGAATCAAGTTCAGTACATAGGTATACTAGCCATAAAAGGTGATTGCATAAAAAAATGTTGCAGAATAAAACCGTTTTAAGGGTCTACAACAGCACTAATAAGCAGCATTACTGATTTTCTACCGGTAAGAAATGACGATTCATTGATTCTGTTAAAAAGTAAAGAATGACCTTTCTGAAACTCATAATGACAAACAAAGGAGGATTAAATGGTTGAAAGAGGAATTTGCAATGCAAAGCACGAAGAATTCCGATAAAGAACTAGTAGAACCAACGTGTTTCTGTGGGTTTGGGGGAGAGGGAAAGTGAATAAAAATTATATTAATCTGCTCAAAAATGATATTTGGTTGTGTCTTGTGGCCAGCTTTATGAGCGTATCTTTATAGGTTCTTAATTTTTTGTTACACGTTCAAATCTGTAAGTGATGACCTTCCTTTCACGGGTCAAGGTTCTATACATTCAACTCAAAGTCCTCAAGGATCACCTTTTCAGCAGTATCAATTAGTTCACCGGAATTCTATCATAATAGTACAAAACATTTTAGATTGAAGAAAATCATGAAGATCTAACACCATTTAAGATAGATGATACCTGATTGTTGGTGGTCCGAACACGCTGGATTTCGGAGTCCCTCTCATCTATCAAAGACCGAGCAAGCCTTAACTCAGACTGTAGTTGATTCATCTGCATTATAAATAATGTCACCTTCTGTAACTATTTTTTAAAATGTCAAGCAAATTATATGCTATAACTAATAGATTCTTTTTGCATATTTTATAATCAGGGGAATGCAAATGTGAAGTGCCCCGAGCAGAGTTCTTATCTTTTCTATGGTCATGATCTAATAGAGAATTTTACTGTTACCGATGACCATACATGTAAAACTGACACTTCCCTAACATTAGGAAATAAAGTTAGGTTACTTGACCTTTCTAGAGGCATCGCCTAATAGACTACACTAGTTTATGATCATCCATAGTTGAAACCTCTGTAACATCTGTGGGGGAGTGATGGTTGACCATAAAAATCAATATTACAACTTAAAAATCAACATAACAAATTAGATGCCCGAAACAATGGGACAAATCCTTAGATTAATTCATTCTTCTTTTGGCAGGAAGACTATAGAAGACTTCCTAGCTTCACCATTTCCATGGATCTCAATATGTTGTGGCACAAGTGATCTAGATTTACAAGTGCCGATAAACTAAAAAAGAAAGAAAGAAAGAAAAGATCCAGATGTACAAATATGCCCCAAGAGTGAGCAATTTAGAAGTTGAAGCATCACCCTTATGTTCAGAACCCACTGAATATAACTAAATTAGAACTACGAACATAACAGAAACCAGAGAGCAGCAAAACATAAGCATCACCCTTATGTTCAGAACCCACTGAATATAACTAAATTAGAACTATGAACATAACAGAAACCAGAGAGCAGCAAATAATAAATCAAATAACATAAAAGAAGAGCGAAGTCAATGCATCAAACATTGTGAATTTGTGTTTTCAGATGATACCCACCCCTAAACTTACTGCACAATTTTTTATAACTAATATAGAGTTGAGTAATATACAAGACATGGAAGTAATTTTACCTCAGCAGAAAGTGTCCGTAATTCCTGATCGCGGGCTGCTAACAAATGGGCAAGATCAACCTGAAAATATAGCCATGATTTTCTGATCGGTGGTTTATAATGCTACTTCAATTAGTTCATTATATAAACATAAGCAGTACTGTTCCAGGAACAATGGAAAAGCCATATGAGAAGCGAACTCTCCTTACAAATTTTACAATTAAATTCGATATAAGCTTCTAGGATATATTTTCAATAGACTCAATCTTTGTCTTTCATTCTTTATGTTTCAAAATACTAAACAAAGTAAATATTTTTGGAATGGCGACAGCCATTCCACTCATACTCATATCATCAAAAGCTCATGCATGTTTGAACATCAAGTTAACATAACTCGAAAAAGTTAAAGTTGTTGTCATCCCAATTATTAGGGATGAAAGAACAGATGAAAATTTTCTCCAATGAGTTAGATCTTTGTCATATGATCAGTTTAGCTTATCACACTGAGCTTCCCACTATGGCGAACCACAAATGAGATCCAGGCAAAACATGTTAATTTGTCAATTTAGTTGCACAAAAGTATGATAACTAAGATGGCTATTACCTGAGGTGTGTTACCATCATCAGATCGTTCATATTTGCTTAAGCACTCTTGCAATCGAAGAATCTGCAGTGAACAATTATCGATGGGCAGATTTTTCAGAAAGATGAATAGCACAATATATTTTACCACAGGGTTATGCTGCTAACTAGTAAAAAACCATAAGCCCAGGGAAAGAAAATGCAGTAAAATGCCATTGCCACCACACAAATAGAGGGGTTTAGATCATCATATACCTCTTCACTCAAGAAATGCAGGTTTTCACGTTGGTATTGCAACAAAGCCATTTGCTGATCAGAAAGCCGTCCACCATCATGGTACCTGTTGCACCACACAATTCTATATCATCACAAATATGCATCTCAGCAGGTAACCACATAGTATATATTGATGGCATAAAAAAAATCATTGTAGCAAGATAGATGCATCACTCTTGGTGGATGGTGATGATCTTCACAATGTACATCTTTCCTATTTCCCATGAAACATAGATTGTGTGCTTAAGATGGAAAAACTGAATGATTACCTCAAACCTTCTAAAGAGCTAGATGGTTGAAGTGGAGAATATAACGACTTCAAAACATCAGGTTGAGAATTTAAGGAGTTATACTGATGTACATATCCTGCAAGCACCAAACACATTAAACATATTTAAAAAAGCTTCAGTTGGCAGATAACTTGTGTATGTGCTCGAGGTTGGGAAAGTTAATATTATCCTAGCTAGTCACATCAATCACATTTAAAAGGAACTTGAATGTTGAAGTTTTCAACCTGACCGATAACCTATTGTTTAGAACTATGTGCTGAGGCTAACACAGATCCATCTTCTGAATATCAAACGGCCAAAAAATAATGCTAATAACTTGATTTCAACAATCCAGAAATAACCAGGGTCTACTAAAAGTAAGAAAAGCAAACAGATTTTATATGGAATATATGATCTTTTGATCAACTGCAATCCAATCATTATGCAAAATCCACCAAATTATAGAACCTGAATAGTAAGCATACAAAATCAAGTTATTAAAGAAAATACTTTAGAGGAGATAAGAGAGGCGGACAAAAAGAAAATAAAAGAGAAACCTTCAAATTCAATTACATGTAAATGTGTAACCAAAACATACTACACGGGACATGAACATGTCAGAAGATAGAACACAATAGCTGTAAATTGAAATCCATTTAGGTGAATGTCTTAAAATGTCTCCTACCTGTTGGTACCAACACCAAACTATCTGATATGCACTTGTTGAAGTGGGTGATAAAGCCCCACATAGGATAAATGTAAAATAGATGAGCTACATATAATGATGGAATTGAAACTCTACTAATAAGGTTGACCTTCTAGTAGTCAAAACCCAAACGATTATAGCTAGTCCAATTATTAAAAAATTAACATGGTATTAGAGCAGGTTTTGATCATGGCCTTGCCCAGAAGGTGGCTGGTTTATGCTGCCTCCCCCTGTGGTCTTCGACCGTTTGCAGGACACGCCTGCATTGGCCCACATGTGGAAGGAAAATACTTACATGCGTGAGGGGCTCCCTATTTAATGGGCCTCTATGCACGCGTTGAGCCCACTACATATAATGGTCGAAGCCAAATCTACTAATAAGTTTGACCTTTTGGTAATAGAAACCGAAGCTATTATATGTAGACCAATTATTACAAATTTAACATCACAATTAAGTGTTGTATTAATAATTTTGGAAAGTCTTAACTCTAATTTGTTGGTACGGTGGTACCTGCACCAAACTACCTGATATGCACGACAATCAAAGTTTTGAATAAATAGTTATGGAAAGTCTTACCTCTATTTTGGTCAAGAATGGAAATTTTGCGGTTTGATAAGAAAATAATGACTATAAATACAAAATCAAAACACAGAGAAGGTACTGTTGAATTTAAAAATATTATGTGCGCTCCATTACTTTGTCAAAGATAAATATGAAAATAGTACATTGCTGATAACTCACTCAAATTGACATGCTCAAGAACATCTTTTAAAATTAACAGGTATTTTCAAAATCAATAGTAGGATAACTGAACCAATGCAACTCGTCAAAAGTTTCCAAATATGTAATCAACTCACCGATATAAGCACTCATGAAAGATGCAGCACATATTGCTTCAATAATCATAATAATCCTGTAGAAATGATAGTCAGCCAAAGAATTACAAGCAATGCATAAATGCACAGTACATATTCAGTCATGATCTTTAGAGGCAAAACTTAGAAGCAGTAGTTTCATCCCAAATCTACTCAACCAAGATATGCAGAATTTTGTAAGGAAAGTGTGTGATTATAAATTTCACAAGTTTGTAAATAACATGGATGTAACATTATTTGAAGAACAAATATTTGAGATACTCAGTGTCGGTCTCTGCATACCTCAACAATGAAGATATAGAAAGAAAGCTGATTTGCGGGTTCCAAACCATGACAAGTAGCATAGCAGCAGTTCCTGAAGAAAAAAAAAATTGTGCAAATTAGCAATTAAGTTCCATATGAGAATACATGTAAAGACGAAAAACAAGCACCTCAAACCATATAACAGCTTTATATATATTTAAAAAAGTCCACAAGTCTATTCCTTCATTATAGACATAGTCATTTTTTAAGTGAAAATTTCTTCTTAGTAGTACATTAAGAATCTCATCAAGCATGGATATGAATCATATGATAGAACTTCACTAACCTAACATGGTTAATGACAAACCATATAAATTCAAAAGGAACTTTAAGATAAAGCAAAAGCCTTAGGATGCATTTCTCACTTGGAACAAAGGTCCAGTTTCTGAACCAGAGACCCTGATGAGCATACGCAACCGAACTCAATTTAACAAATTCTAAATCCCAACAATCTGAAGGCAAAACACTAAACCATCCTATTCCATCCAGACTCTATAGCCATATCTTTTATTCAGTCTATATTAAGAAGACTTGCATCTTATTTGCATTACCTTTAAAATTTTTGAAACTTTAAATTATTGCTTTCAATAAATCAAATTTTATCAGCCATCTTCTCCATACTTAAGTTGTTGAGGCAGTTTTTTCCTTTGTTTTTACTGATAATTAGAATTTCAAACTGTCCACTATCTGTATGTAATATAGAAAAAAGAACATATGGAAAGGGAGATGAATGCAAATAAGAAAATAGATCCCCACCCAATAAGCAGCCTGAACATGAGGTATCATTTCTGATACAACCAGGATACAATGATAAAGCATCTAGTTGAATGAAAATGCAAAATAGTTACCAAATTGGCATAACATCTATGCTACATGATACAGAGTATACTAACCAGTTACCACAGTAAGAACTCTTAAGAATATGCCAGCAAGATAGGCTAATAAGAGAAGAGGCAAAATATAGCCCGAGAGAATTATGCTCATACAAGACTGAAAATGTGCTAAAAGCTGTTTTTTGCTACTTCATATTAGTTATATTCAAAACTAAAATGTTCAAACCACGACCAGATATTTACACCAATGATTGAATATGACAAAAGTAACAACTTGAACAGAATCCACATACCATATGCAGTGATGGCAAAAGGCAATCGGACAATATACTTTAACTTCTGGCTGAAACTATAGTACCCCTACCAACAAGAAAAGTTCATATCAAGGTTTCCAAAGTTAATAAGAAATGATTTACTAGGCCAATACACCGTATTTGACATCCTAATAATACCAAACCAAACAATAACACAAGTGGGATTCAGGAAGCAAATTCTTTTGTATACTACCCGAACCCAAGGGCGAGGAGAAAGTTACCTGCAAACGTACTTTATGGACTTGGTAAACCAGATACTGTTGAAAGATGCCTGAAAAATAAAAATGTCATCTTTAAACGGAGAACCCACTTATTGTTATAGAGTCATGCCCTTTCAATTTGAACTAGGCAAAGAGGAACATTAGAACCAAAGGGAACAAATGATAAGCAAAGAATTTAGGGAGATGTTCAGTATATTGGTGAATAATACAAACAAAATATTAAAGACATTAGATAATAGTAGGTCTTGTTTGAAATGACATGTTGTACCTCTTCAATATATCAGTTAGCAGAACGCAGTTACATGAATTAACAAACAGTATAACTGAAGTGACAATATAGCTGAAGATGAAAGTCTCAAGACCATTTAAATTTTAATCCGATGGGACCCATAGTTTTTTTTTTTTTTAATGAAAATTGTACTTAACAGTTCAAGATTCAATTTCAGTAGTCTCTCTCCCCAGAGTTGATCTACTAACCAGTTTAGACCTAATTCCCTTCCCTTGTTTAGTTATCTTAATCTGTTCTACATTTCCAGCAGATGATAATGTAATATCAGCAACACTGGTTGGATATCATACAGATAAAAATAAAGAACAAATATCATTTTCACAATGAATACTGATACCGTGATATCCAAGAAAAGTATGCAAATATTTCATTCCTGAAATCATATATTAATATAATGGTATTGTACAAGAAATAATGCAACAAATGCAAGCAGAAATTATTTCCGAGCCACAAAAAAGCAGTCATAGTAAAATGCCTATCCTAAAACAAGCATGAATAAGGATGAAGAATACAGGGAAAACCTGTCAATATTAAAAGGATAACATCGCAACTGCAAAGCAGTGATGGAATCAATTTTGGTATAGGATGAAATATCCACGTAGCTGCGGCAGCCAAAGCAGCATAACCTGCCTGATATTGCAAAACAATCTTCACTTAATATATTACACTCAGAAACAAAAGAAAAAATAACTTTCTGAGTAGCTGATAGCATCATAGTTTGTGAAATCAAGCAATGAACCATAATTTGCTGGCAAAGAATTTCTACTTGCCAAAAGAAGACAGTATAGAATACTCCCAACAATCCTTGTTGGCTTCCGATGACCAAATAAAGGAGCCTCGTGCAAAATATCAAGGAACCTGTTTGTTCATTATTAACACAAACAAAACTACTAGTCAAAAGAAAAAACACTATAAAAGCGAGAGAAAAAAATCTTCAATGAATACAATATACAAAATAATCCGCACAACTAACTAGCTTACAATAGTTATTTTACCAACTTACTTGGAGCTTTACAGATACTTCAGTTTACAGAAATCAAGATCAAGGCAAGCAAAATGTAGGTACAAGGGAACGAGGACAAGTCGATATCACAGATAATCTTAGAAAGAAATGGACATTTCAGATACCCCAAATCCATATGAAGCAACCAAATGCATAATCCAAGTTAGAATTCACGACTTCCAACTATCAAATTGATTCGAAATAATACTTTTGAAGTGAACAGTTCAAAATTAAAGGCTGGTTATGAACAATTGGTTAGCAAATCAAGACAGTATCTTGGATTCCAGAACTGGATTGAAACAAATAGAGATGGACAATTGCTAAAACTGAAATCTGGTTGTCGCAGCAAAACAGGAAAGATTTGAGAACTTACAGAGCGTTTTCTTCCGGGGACGCCACCGGCGCCGTAGAATGCCTCTCCGTCGACATCTTCTTCTGCTGGAATTTTGTTAGTGCTTCTTCTTCCCGAACATGTCTGTGGAAATAGTTTCGCTGTCAGATTTTCAGTTTTGGGTTGACAATTGAAATCGTCTTATTCTATTGGAAGAGAGAATTGGGTCATTGGACTGAGATACGGGCCCATACACATCGCCCTGGGTTTGATTGGGCCTAATCTTTGAATTTTTATTCCAAAGACCCAAAAGACTAAATTTGGTCATTACATTTTCGTAAACAAAAATAGTTTGAACTTTCGGGACATCATACTCGAAGTAACAATGTTTCTCACTCCTCAAAGGGAGCGTGACCCTAAACCCCACCCCACAAATCTCATCCCATACCGTCGACATCAAAGGGAATCCAAAGTGGTATTAACAACTTGGCCCAACATGTCTTGGTTTCATTGCTTTTAGTTTCTCCACTTAAGTGGTCTAACATGGAATTCAAAATATGTTTGTGCGCTTTAGGGGAGCTTTCAAGGCTTCGGAGGAGCTCTTGACATTTTTGGACTTCAGGAAAAATGAGAGGCTCCAGGAGAACTAGAAGGTCTCCGAGGGAGCTGAAGGGCTCCGGAAGAGCTTACTTGTTTGAGAAGCTTTTCAAGGCAACTAACATTTCCAGGATGGTCGAGGTGGATAAGGGTTCGTGTTGGCGTATTTTTTTGTCTTTGGGAAAGGAGATGACGTGCCGCTCGAGCGCCACGTGTTGCGTTCTCATTTGATGTGAAACTTTTGATTTTTTTCGAGTATCATCATATATAATTTTTAAACTTTTAGCAGTGATAATAAGAATTACCAATAGACCTTTTGAGCTTGGAGTTACCAAACAAGCATTAAATCTATCTTCTTCTTCATTTTGTTGTCATTGTTTATGTACCATTATATTCTTAATCCCATGGGTTACCACCTAGTTTCTAATTTTAGAACTTGATGATTTCAAAACTTCAGCCCTAATATATATGTACGATTTTCAGATGCAGCAATTCATTGTAGAGGACATATTCCTGAGGGCTTGAGTTGATTCCAGTACAGTAAATTATTATGGTCTTTTCAGTTCTCTCAACAAAATTAGCAGTAAAATAAACGAATCTATGGAGCACATTATGTATATGCAGAAGATTTCACATAATAAGCCAATAGACAAATGTTTTTGTAGTGTACATTACAATCTTCCACTAGAAGGGAATTCGTATTTCTAAATCTTATTCCCTACATCAAGCCTGCACCATCATCAGTACACCATGACCCTTGAACCTTTACTGATGAATATAATTTACCACTACGTATGTAAATGTCACAACTCGCTCATCAAAGAAGCTTCGGTTTCTTCAGGAACAGACTTTAAGCAACAACAGGGTACGATGCACAAGTTGCAATACCTGCAACAAGAACGTTGATATCAGCAAAAAAGAGTTAAAAGGAAGATTGTTGACTAATCATATACCAGTTGAAATGAAACAGGAGCCAAGTGGTGTGCATTGGTTTTGAAATCCAAGTTAGCCGGTAAACTCACCACACATGTTTTTGCCCATTTCCATCTTGAAGTAGCCATTGTCACCCCAATTCGCTCCCCAAGAATTCTTAATGAGCCAATATGGAACCCCGTTTTCTACTCCATATCCAACTGCAAGGACAGCATGGTTCACGTCCTGCCAAATATAACGTCAGAGAAATATAACGCCAAGGGCAGAATTGTTTAAGAGTACTTGAGCCTAATTAAATACTGAACTTACCATTGGGGCGCTACCACATGTGTCGGAAGAGTAAACTCCTTCCTTGTAAAATTGAAAACCATTAACAACCTCAAATGCCACACTCACAGGCCGGGTGAAGGCAACTGCATGCTTTAACTCATCTTCTGCAGCCTGTGTTACTCTAGAGATATTAGAAAAACGAGAACATTGTCTACAAGAACTATAGAAATTCCATATTTAGACAAATGAACAGACTGTTTCTTCCAACTTTGTGGTCAGCAAAATTCATTAACTTGCCAAAATAAGCAAATTTGACCTTTAATAGGGTCCTTACCTCGGTTATGTTGACAGAGCTAACAACTTGGACACCAACATTTGCGGATGAAAATTTGCAGGTGCCATCTGTTGCGGTGTAAGGATATGCTTCCTCAGTGTCAAGACCACCATTGTATTTGATGTATTCATAGGCCTGGGAAGGCAACCCACCCCTGCAGCCAAAGTTATTAAAAGCTCCCGCACAGTCCACAAGCTGCTGCTCAGATAAAGAGATTTCTTTGCCAAATGCCTGATGGTAAGCTGCTTCAAGAGCTCCAGTAGTGCTGTAATAAGCAAGTACGGAAGATAATGATCTGATAAAGGTATATTGCGCAACGTCAGCATGTTCAATTTGTCATGACTCGAGCTAACCTGAATGTCCAGCAAGAACCACAGTGGCCTTGATTCTTTACGGGGCTGACAATGCCATCTTCTCTCCAATCCTTCTGTACAAGCAGAAAAAGATAAATAAATCAAATAATATGAGATACATCCATGGTAAATTCAAAGATTTTGTTCCATAAAAGTATGGATTTTTATAAGCAGATTGCAGAATGAGCACACATGAAAACCAATGTAAAATTATATGGTGGTCAAGGCCTGGATAAAATAAAATTATGAATCTATAATTGTCCTGGTCCCTACTTAGCTTGGACATACTTGCATCATTTAACTGTAGTTCAAATGCATTCATTTGCAGTTGAAAGACATGTGAACACAGTGACTTAAGCAAACGCCAAAACATGGTCACAATTTCAGGACAAATCAGAAGAGACAACCAACATAAGCCGGATCCTAATGCTAAACAAATATGGCATATCTTACCAAGACCGACAGATGAGTTGAATGACTAAATTTGTTGCAATATACTATTCAAGAATCTAAGTCTGCTATCAGCTTTTAAACAATCTAACAGGGCAAGTACCGTTTCAGGAAGAACGTCATCAGTAAGCTTGTGGTTGCCCTTTAATGTGGCAGAGCAGTTTTGAGCAGCACCCAATCTTTGGCTTCTGAACTCTTCCCAGGTCCAATCCGCAAAGTCTGCATGGTCATTGTTATGTCACTAAAGCCAATCCACCAATTCTAAATCCGCTTAAGGCGTATTTGTAATTGATAACTAAGCTAGAAACTTGAGCTCCTCTACTTCAGTTAAATTCTTTGTTCAATTGATACAAATCATTTAGATTTTTCATCGTCAGTGAGCTTAAATGTCAAATTAGTTGCAATCAGCTATCAAACAGGATCTCATTGTGAAAGAAACTAAACCGGACAACAAATAACCGTGAAATCAAGACTCCGTAAATTGGTGGATAAAGAAAGAAATTTCAAGGAACATACGGTTGACAGCAAGAGTGTAGGGCAGGCCATTCTTGTTTTCAGATCTGATCAACTTGAGATTCTCAGAGAAAATCTGAAACCGAAGTTTGATTTCCTCCACAGTCTCGTAGCTCTTCCCATACCTGCAATTCCCAATCGCATTCAATCGAAATCAGTAAAGTAATGAGATGAAGAGAGAGTGGTAATCGGAGGGACCTGTGAGCGAAGCGAGCAAAGGAGAGGGCGTGGCGGGTTTGGCCGAGGACTTGAACGATGGAGGAGTCGAGGTTTCGGAGGCGATCGGAGACCATACGGATGGGGTTGGAGAGGTCGAAGGTGGATCCGGAGGCGGCGCAGGAGAGGAGGAGGAGGAGGGAAGAGAGCAAGGTGAGGCGTGGAGCCATTTGTGTGTGACTCCACAGAATCTGGAATTGAAATTGTTGGATGAAACTGCTGTGGATTGGGATTCTCTTTCTTTTGGATTTGGGCGCTTTCACTCACTCTCACTTCTCATTTCTCAATACGTGTTTCTTAAGATACCAACTTAATTGTTGTCGTCTACTATTTTTGGTTACTTGGATGTTTAAATTCTTGAACAGAAAGCATTATATGTTCTAAATGTTTCTGTCTTGTTTTATATAGTAAGATGCTTATCCGTTATGCTCTATATGAGTTTTGAGTTTTTTTCGCGGATCTTGGGTTAGCTTTGCTATGGGTTTGTTGTATGCCTGGTGTGCATAGTTGGTGGTGTACTTTCTTTGTTTAACACTTGCCTCTTATTCTTATCGATCGGATAATTTGGCCAAGTGCTAGAATGGCTAATAAGGGCACGTTATATAAGGTGTCTTCAATGATATGGATAGACGTATTTATTGTTGTTTTGAGATCGGCGGGTGTCATAGTTCGTCCCCGCTCCCGCCCCCCCGAGTGCATAGCTATAAGTATCTTGTTTTCTCTTATTAGACAATTTTTGTTCTAGAGATGTTAGTTGGTAGTGCTTACATCGGTGTTGGTCGTTGGTATTTTATTGGTGTCATGTGCAATTTTAAAAACTTGTCATTTGTAGTATGTCGTTAGAAAAAGGATCTCAAAGTGATTTTGCATAAGCGATGCTAGAGGTAGATATTCTTAGAATTTAGGAGGCGAACTCGTTGCTTTAGGTTGGTCACGTTTTTTTAGAAAAACACTTCGACCAACTTTGGCTAGAGAAGGGGAGGGTAATGAGTCATCTAGCCATCCTCGGGTTTTTCTTTATGACATGAGTACTACTTCAGATAGTTCAGGGTCCAGTAAAGATGATGCATATAATTGATTAAACAATTGATGGCAAAGGGGGTTTTCCCTGGCCGGGAAGGTGGGGGGATGACACCGAGCGAAAGTCTCATGACAAGGGAGATGACTCCCAACGACTAAGCCTCACCTAGTTTCTAGTTTCGACTATTTTGAAGTTCATCATGACCAAAATGAGTTGGGGATATTGTAAAAGAGTTCAAATAAGACATAACCTTAATTATGTGCTAAACTCAAGAATTGAGCGAGCACAAAAATAATATAATTAACACCTGATTTAAAGATCTTGCTCACAGCCAACAAAATTTCTGAGTCGGCCACAAAGACAAATAGTTTGTGCTCAAAACATAAAGATTAATTTGGTGTGTTGTTTGTTGAACATAGCAGAGTTTGTAGTGTGACGGACTGTATCAGTATCACCATTACTTGTCTGTCTGCTTCTTCTTTACTTTTGTGTCCTATCAAACCCAAATGTTTCTAACGGTGATTAGATCTTATTAAGATGTAGAATCACATTGTGTCTTAAGTTAGTGTATATAAATAATTGAAAGATGCATGGGGACAAAAAAATTGTACATTATTATTTTCAAAAGGTATTAGGTAGTGGAAGGTTCCAAAGTTTTCGTGTGTGTAAAGCCATGCATGATGCATGCATTACTGTTTGTAATTGTGAAATGTGAGAGTGACAGTTCCTTGAATCAACACAACAACTGTCAAGTGTAAAGACTTGGAACTATTTCAATTCCAATCCCATTTATTTGCACGGAATATATATATACACACAGTTTGTTAAGACAAATATCGTGTACAATACATATGCAATTAGCACGTGACTTTCATTTCCTTATTAGTAGTACAAATGAAATTGTCAAATGTGATATCCCTCACACGTTTTCTATATTTGCTCATTCATTTACGTTATGTATGTTAGATCGATGTCAACCTCAAATTATAATCAAGTAATTACCAAATCCAAATGAGGGTTAGTTTAATAAAACATATAAAATAAATAACTTATTACTAACTAACTATATATATATATACCTTTAAAAAAACTATATATATATATATATAAGATTTTGGCTTAATCTAAACCACCTATGAGGTTACAACACCTCATTTATTTTGCGACAAAATGCCCGTTGAAATTTTCGTCGCAAATTTTCCCGCATTTTGGTACTTCGTACTATAACCGTCATAAACCTGTCACAAAATTTTGAGGGAAACATTAGTGACGAACATTACGTCGTAAAACAGCATTAGGAAATAGGGCCATCGCAAAATTCTTCGTAATTTTTAGCTCTTTTAGTAGTATAGACCATCAAATTTTGGAATGCATAACTGCTTCCCTATTGGACTAATTTCTTATTTATCACAATTATTTGTCATTATCCAATATCGACGATCAAACGCAACCTAATAGAAACATACATGACACATAACCAAATATCCTAACTATAGTAAAATGATTTGCATATCTCAAATTTCAAAAGAAAATCTAAGAGTTATGTAGTTGGTTAAAATCTTGCCTACAATAGTGAAACAATTTAACAAATTTTTGTTCTTTTCACAAGCATATGAAACATAGCAATATAAAAAAATACTTATAGTCTCTTGATGAAAATAATAACTACTAACAAGGAAGACAAAAGAAAATTTACATCAATGGAAGATGTAACCGAACTACTAAGAGAGTATAAACAAATTACTAATACAACATTACTACTCAATAATGATGTAATGCAAAATAAACTAAAAAATTAACAATCTGACTGCAGTAAGCACAATGTCACATATTGACATATGCATGGCGAAAGAGATGATAAGTCTGCATCTGCGAGATAACAAAAGGCGAGTTTAAGAAGAAGAGGAACGGAGTACTCAATTGTGAAGATAGAAACAAAATTTATAGACTTTTGCCATGAACGCTACACAATAATTACTTAGATTTATATACTAACAAGAAAAGATGAAACCTCAACTGTGACTAAACGCTAAGAAGGATTAAACATGTGGTAGTGAATAAAGATAAGTAAAAAGCAGCTTAACTAGATAAGAATGTCCTTAAGGTTGGTTGGTAGTGATGCATTAGTATTACTTTGGGAGCAATGGGAACTGATTTTTATATGATCCTACTAATCAGTTGAAATATCCCTACTTCTAGTTTCTGGTAGCTCCACCAATATTTTATTATTTACATATAGTATTCATAAAAAGAAAATAAGAATATTTATTAATTAAAGCTTCCAGAATATGGTCAGTCAGAGGTGAAAGATGAAACAAAATTCAAAAATGAGGGGTGGTTTCAGGTTTGGTAAAATAGCACAGAGAGAGAGAAGAAGGAGCTTGGTAATGGTAGCTGTAGTTTGGTTGATTTGTTCCTCCTAATCTCTTGACCTCTTTGCCCATATAATATATGTATGTATATGGTCAAAGTCAAAATTCATCCCTAAAATATAGTATTTTAAAATTTTATTTTTTAGCTGCTTACATTTACCATATTTAGTCAAAGGTCCACACACGGTTGCAAAGCGAACCGTAAACTACAAAGCAGCGTCGATCTCTAGCGGGAAACCCATTAACCATATGATATACTCCCGCAGCAGCCTTGATAAAAAAGCAAAGTAACTCCTTAATTCTTTATTTTAATTATTTTCTCACAAGTTAGAGAAATGACGTCATTTTTCTTTTTATTTATTTTAAACACGTAAATTTATCAAATAATATTTTACTTCATTGAGTTCGCTAGAGGATGACTCAATGCTCAAGACACACACTATTATGTGAAAAATTGAGTTCAATTTCTTAAGTCGGGTGGAATGCAGTGAGATTTTAAGGAGAGAGATACCCCTATTATGTAGCTTAACTGATAAAAGGAAAATAGTCCAAAATTAGTAACGAATTTTATTCATTTGAAACAGATAAATTAAAGAAGTAAAATGGAACAACAAATTAAAAGACTTTAGTCAATCAAATGAACTTCATCAAATCTTACAATATTTCCATAAGTAATTTCAATTACTACCACAAGACATAGAAGGTCAACATTGTACACTAATCAACAGATCGATCAAACATGCAAAATAGGTTTCTCCCTGGTGTTGTACATCTACTTCAACATATTGTCACATCTCCAACAAACACACAATGCACGCAATATTTTTGGATGTTGATGAACACCCCACAACAAAAAGTTTCATTCGAGTATTTATTGAATCTCTTTCGTGAACATGAACACAAAACCTTATATTTATGTTTGAATCGTTCAGGTTGTTGGATAATCAAAACACTAGTGAAAGTTTGAAGGACCGCCATTGAAAAAAGATGAAGTAAGATTAATGGTTTGAGAAAAAACAAGCGTATATTTAAGGCCAACAAGATCATTTATCACACACACCCCTAACTCCATGCTAGCATCATCTTCACAATTATGAGTAAAAAGGTAAATGTTGTCAAATTTCGGTGATTTACCAAATAACAACATCAACAGCTTCCATCTGGGTTTGCAGCTTCTGTTTGTCCTGAAGTGACATTGACTTCCAGCCACAAGCAGTGTTTCCAAATAAGCACTTGTGACTCAAGCATCTATTTATTTATCATATTAATTATATATGACTTGTCCCAAAGTTATAATTATTTTGTATTCTATTCCCGAAGAAACTATACTCTATTATTATTAACTTTTCCAAAAAAAAAGTTGTTTCCTTGTGAAAAATTCAAAGATTTCAATCAAATTTGAAATATGAGGATATAAATCCAAAACAAGGAGTTTGTAAATTATTTTTTATGTGTGTACATCAATTAATGTTCTCAATTGCTTTGCGGAAAGAAGTAGAGACCGAGTCATTACACATTTACACCTACTATACATATACGTAGTCATTTTTTGTTGTATATGCGTACCTTCAAGCAAATGGCAACAATGGCCATTGACTTCACCTTAAAGCTGTGATGCCATGAAAAGTGTTACTATTCTCTTAACATTACCTACTCCCAATTCTCACATCTTCCTTATCATTCACAAACAATACTATATTAAACCGTCCAAATTCATTAATTAATCGAAAGTTCTTTACTATAAGAAAAACAGTTATTAGCTACGGGTTTGTTCCGTCGCTGATCAACTATGGACTCCGTCGCATAAAGTTAGCTACAAACCTAATGGCTACGGACCTGTCCCGGTAGTTGTTCTATAGTTGATTGAATCAACTATGAATTTTAGTTAATCAGCTACGAAAAATTGATCATTGTTTTTCTTGTGGTCTTATTTTTTTTTTAAGGGTTGGCGAATTCTGAAAGAACAATGATATATGTGTATGAACAAATTCATGGAAACAAGACGTTATTTATTATTGTTTCTTGCTTCATGTAATTAACAACAAGAATAAAAACAGGGTCTTTGTTGAGGCGATAGATGATACCTCAACTACCACCTTATATGGCCCCACACTTTTTGATATCTTGAGGGTCAACTGGCCATCCTGATCTTCTAGACATGAAAAAGTCCACCCAACTAATGGCTGTGATTTGAGTAAATCTGCATGCCCGTAGATGATGAAGCTCAAATTCTCATTTAGCCAGTTTCGGACCT
>JAYMTF010000674.1:0-31862 GCA_036897485.1 Pelargonium nanum | reverse complement strand
TCACGAACGCGTTCTGCGTCCAGGCCGACATCGCCATCGCCTTGGGATTTGCCGGTTTTTTGTTCTTAGGGTTTTCGTCTCTGCTCTCCGGTTTCCGAGTCGTCTGTTTCATTATCAACGGCTCTCGTTTTCACCTGTAGAGAGAGACTGAGTTAGTTTATTCCGGTGTGCGTGGCTGTACGGTACTGTTACTGTATACTTGTTTGGAGTCGTTTCTGTGTGATAGAGAAGAGTATAGAATTATGTATACGTGGAGAGATCTGACTTGCCCATTCTTTAATATTTACTCTAATTACTTCAAAAAATAATTACTCTAATTTAATTACAAGTATTTTTTATGACTAGATTAATTTCCCACTTTAGCTACCAATAGAATCATAAAGTGCTTGTCATTGTTGAGTGTTCAAATGCTTGATATGCTACCAGCTTCTTAATCACAAATCACACCAACGGTTAATAATTACCCTACTCTATAGGGTCGGGTTAGAGTTAGGATTCATCGACTTGACCCGACTCTAATTTTTGCCACCTCTGCACCAATCTACACAAAACGATCCTATGTATGACATATATGTTGGATTTGCGTGAGCACGCTGAAATCACAACTCATAGGGCTTGTTCAGGAACCAATAGATAAGCTCTTCTAGCCAAATGTGTTCTTAATGCAATATGATGGTGTTTTTAAGCAGGTTAATGCAGGAGGAGGATGGCAAATTATCTATAATGATTTGATTTTAGCTGTTGTTCAATTTCATTTGCTAGCTCTTATGCTGAGGAATCAGAGGCTATTGCCTTTTGCTGTTATTCTGTGTTCATTATCACATTCTAAACCTGTATTTCTAAACCGATTGTTTCAGATTTTCAAGTGGAAGATGTTAGTTGCATATATGTTTTTGAAGATCTTAATGCTATTGTGACAGGTTGTTTTTTTTATCATATCAGTGTGACAAGTTTTTATAAATCTGTAGCTCATTTTGTAAATAGTACGGCAGATGAAGCCCATAGGCTAGCGTTTTTAGGTCTTCAAGGGGACTCCAAGTTATGGATAAACTTTTTTCAAACAATCTCACACGTTAGTTTAACAAACAAAACATTTATTCTCTACAAACATTTTAACTCTTTCCAATTTGCTCTACAAACAATTGAAGTACACAACCCAAACAAGCCCTAAAGAGAACTCCAAGTAGAAATAATTATGTAGTTAACTGTAATATGAGATAATCTGATGTATACTTACAAAACAAACGCTAGAGTTTATCATAGAACTAGTAACCATGAGAAGAAATGACTACGATTTGAAGTGATGCTAAAATGCCTGTGTCTAAGCTATTTGCACAGTCCATCTGGTTTTCTAGTTGCCTTCATATTTGGGTTCAGCCATCACAAAATGGTAAGCAACCACTAGAACAAATATGAAAATGCCAAGAAAATTGGCAAAGAATCCAAGGTCTTGATCATCAATCATCTGCAAGAGCACAAAACAAGATCACAATATAGATAGTGTCATGGTCCACAACAATCTCGTAATTTCATGTCAGAAATGTTCTTCCGTAATATGAATATATGGCAATTATAAAGTAATTACTGGTTGGAACTCAAACAAAAACTTTGTAAGAGATGCAGGACAATGGAGTTTGTTACATTCTCATTTCCACAGGAATTGACAAATTTTCAGGAAATAAACATAAAAATGAGAATTCACTCTAGTTATATTGGGTACGGCCTTACAGAACCCATGAGCATAGCATTGTCAACGATTACTTTTCTTTAAATAAATAATTGATATCGGTAAGCTGGCATAAAAGATGCAGGACATAGAAAAACTTGGGCAGTTGGTTTTCTTTCTTGGATGGATCATGGAACATTGCGCCATTTGCAATTGTGTTCAGAACCAATGCTATTTCAAGAATTACTGGCAAGACAATCATCATTAAATAAAACATGAACATTCTTTCTTTCCCATGATGAGGAAACCCAAGACCAAATATTTCATTTCATGCATTCATCTTTTAATCCCTCGTAGACAGCAAGGCTTTACTGACTCACATGAAACAAGACACTGCCTACATAACTAACAGGTAATATAAATCAGCACAAATACCAATCATGCCAGCACCATCACGACGAGACCGACACTCAAACTGAAGCCCCTACACATGCTGCCAAACTCAAGCAGCAAAGGGTCCCCAGTGGCTTAATACTAACCTAAGTACATGTATTACATATGAAAATGGGGTGGAGGTGCCAGTGCATCCTTCTGTATCCAGTAAATTATTCTAATGGCTATATTCTAAACAACTTCCTCAGTTCACTCCCTCATGAAAATTAATTATTGAAAAAAAAAAGAATTTGAATACCATTGGTATCAAGGGAATATACAAAATAATATGCATTATCAACGGAGACACCATAGAAATAACTTGTTTGCAGTGTATAGGCATGCAAGCGCACATGGCATGGAGCTTAATGAGAACCTCTAACAATGTGATATTTCACTTTTCATGTTCTCTACAAACATATCTAAAGCTTAACTAGAGCCTCTAACAATGTGATATTTCACTTTTCATGTTCTCTACAAACATTTCTAAGCGACCATGAATGAGTACCAATCCTTCCCTGTTCTTATTCAATTATAATAACAGTTCTATCCAATTAAACTCCACAAGTGAAACAGATAAACAGTGAAAACTTCAGGTAAGGGCCTCAACTAACTCATCTGTTTGAACTCGATAAAGGTGCAAGTTAACTCTCTAAAGAAACTACTACATCAGATTACTGGCTGGTAGTCTTCTACTCAGAAAATTACATTATCCCTCTTTGTTTTGTTTTTTCTCTATTGAACTTCTTTTTTGGGGTTAAAGTTTCAAATGATAGTTCAACTATACATGCATATCATCCCTGAAAAATTTAGCTGAATTCGTAGCACAAAACTCGAATTTCCGCAATAGAAAAATTAACTGGAAAGAAATTTAGTTAGATGCAGACTGCAGAGTGTAACGCTATGCGATCACGCTCACAAAATTGCACAAATCATAGTTTATTATATAATAAATCAGATTCTCCACAAATTCAATAAGAAAACATACAAACTCGCTAAGGTTCTCGGATCGTGAACAACGAAAGAGAAATTTCTACAACAGAAACGCAAATTTCAACGAATTTACACTTCAAATACAGCATACACTGGATCAATATATGCAAATATGAATATCAGATCCGTTCTTTCGAATCGAAATTCTGATAGAAATAGAGGATGAGAACACGTACCTTTAGCGATGTGAACTGTTGCTGGTGGATCTGAAGATGAAAACGGCTCGAGCTCGAGAGTCTTTGTTTGCTTGTAGCAGCGGCGATGAAATGAAAATTAGAGATTTTGCAATTTTAGACCTGAGTCCAGTGGGCCATTTAGTTCGATTTAAACGTTTTGTTCTAACTCATCGTCTTTGGGCTTCATGCACACGTTTCAGCCCATTATCATTAGCCCAAATTTGAAATTCAGGAGAGAATGGTGGCACCATATGTTTGGGATTATAGTTAGTGTTAAACTAATTGACATTAACTTAACACGTTTCGCATATGACAACTTTGTATTTTAGAGATATGCACGTAATTACACATAATTTCACTTAATGCATGTTTGGTAGCTTGTCTAGGCCATTGTCGCGAGAATCTTTTAGTTGTCGCGACAATGGCTTGGACGGAGCTTTGTTTGAGGCTTTCTTTCACATCTATGAGATGTATGAAAGTTATTAAGGAACTAAGGACTCTGATGAACGTATCTGCTACTCCTAATGGTCCTCGAAACCATTCTAGAGCATTTCCATCTCTTCGAGCCAACTCAACCAGAACTTAAAAACTTTAAATTCTTAGGATGTTACCTCTCGGTAGAGACCTTTATGGGGTTCATCGTGCGCCTCCGAGTACAAGGGACATACCAAAGCACATCTATTCGTTTGGTGTCCGCGTACGGCGTGCCTGTGAAGCAAAGGTCTAGTCCACACCAACAATGTGCCTAAACCCAACACGCGACATCCCCATCATTGCAATCACATATGACAATTTTGGATTCGGATCGAACTTGCACAAATTTCGATTGGTAAAGTCTAACTCGAAAGGACTTTGGATTCATTCGTTTTTTAGGTTTTTAGCCGCGGATCAGATTTTAATTTTAGGTATAAAATGTGTTAATTTGTGCGGGTTCTCCTAACCCGATTCGATAAAAAATTCACACAAAAAATTTTGACTCAAAAATTAATCGGATCAAATTATGAATGTACATGAATTCGGATCAAAATTGTCGGCTCTATCCGCAATAAGTTGTATCCTACGTGGCAACCATATTCACTTTCCAACCAGGGAAAGAAACATTCAAAACCCACCGAAATTTCGGCCGAAACATCCGCTGATTTCGGGTTCTATGTGATTTCACCGCCACGGAAGTAACAGCTCAGTGTTTCCGAAATATATAAACAGGTTGCTGCCACATTATAATATTTTTTCCCATAATTTACCCGAAAATAAAATTACGTTAAATTCATCGGTCTCGTAAAATCTCTCCGAGGTAAATTTCTGGAATCTACTGCTTGCTCAGATTCAGATCTGAGACTGAGACTGTTCGTCTCCATTTCGTTTGTTAGGTGTGGGCCATTGTCGAACCAGAGCTTTGCTTTTGATTGTTCTATACTTTTCGTGCTTTTGAAGGATCACTTTAAAAAATTCGAATTTTTTCAACTCAAAACACACTGGTTGGTACTGTTTGGCGCAAGTATTTTACTTATAAATAGCTCTCGATTTCCATTTGCATTCATCGAAATCGAATTGGGTTTTTTTCTTTCTGGGAATTGTTCGAGGTGACTTGACCTCCAAAATGTGAATAAAAATATGTTTTTTTTTTAATAAAAAAATGTTTTTCGGAGGGTTTGGTTTTGTTGCTTAAATGGTTTCAAGATATTGAGATTTTTTTTGTTCTTCTTTTTTGGGTGCAGATATTTTAGAAGAGATCACAGAAATGGCCAAGGAAGGATCAGCAAATTCAAAGAACCCACCACCCCCTCAACCATCTCCTCTGAGGTTTTCTAAGTTTTTTCAGGTGACATGATTATATGTTGTGAGCTATATCTTGTTTCTCCTATCATTGATGTGTTTTGTTGCATTGGCTGTGTAGAGATGTGAATCTGTTTGCAACTCTCTATTAGTATACTGAATTTGGTTTTGGTATTTTTGACTGATAGCTGTAGTGAAATGTATGATCACCTGTGCAGTGAGTGAATCAAGCTACATGAGTTAGTGTTTGGAATTTAGCTGCGTAAAATTGGATTGTACGAAGATTTTTTCAATCTCTTTGCCAATGGTTTTGGAATCTTTGTTGTCGTGTTATGATTAACCATATAAACATCCAAAGTCATGTGTGCGGGTGGTGCTTTATCTACATTGTCCTGTTTAATAGTTCCGGACAGCGCTTGACAGAAACGTATTTTGTTTGGATGGATTTATACACCTTTCAAGATTGGGGAATATGAGAAGCAGCTTAGTTTTAGCTTTGTGGTTTGTGCACAAGAAGTTGGATAGGCTATGTGATTTTTGGATCTATTTCTAAGAATTTATAGTCCTCTAGTTTATATATATGATATTAAAATGTTATCACTTTCGGTTGCAGGCCAATATGAGAATTTTAGTTACTGGAGGGGCTGGATTCATTGGTTCTCACCTTGTGGACAAGTTGATGGAAAATGAAAAGAATGAAGTATGCAATCTTATTCTTTGTGTTGAGGATTACATCATGTTCTTTTTTACCAAATGCACTATCTTTAATTTTGCTTCTTTATATGGTTTTTGACTTCTACATATCTAAATGCCATTCAGGTAATTGTTGTGGATAACTATTTCACTGGCTCGAAAGACAACCTTAGGAAATGGATTGGTCATCCAAGATTCGAGCTTATCCGCCACGGTATGCTCTTTATCTTGTCATACGATTAGAGTCTGACATTCTTCCAAGTTCCACCTAAACTTACCCTTTCTTTTTTCGTAATTCATATTTTAATATTAGCATGTACGTGTTCTATTTTCGTACAGATGTCACAGAGACATTGCTAGTCGAGGTTGATCGGATTTACCACCTTGCTTGCCCTGCATCCCCAATTTTCTACAAGTACAATCCTGTTAAGGTGAGTGTTGCATTTATTGTATATCGGGATAAAGTAACGAATCAATTAAATTACATTGATTGTTTGATACTGAGCTTTCAGTGACTGACTCACTTGTAACCATATGACACTTGACAGACAATAAAGACAAATGTGATTGGTACTTTGAATATGTTGGGACTTGCAAAGCGAGTTGGAGCAAGGTTTGAGTCTTTGAGATTACTGTTTTTTCTTTGTTTATTTGTTCGAATCTTGATATACTTACATATTTAATCACTGTACGACTATGGATCTCAGGATTTTGCTTACATCAACTTCAGAGGTATATGGAGATCCTCTTGTACACCCGCAGGAGGAGAGTTATTGGGGAAATGTCAACCCAATTGGTATGTTCTCCTCTTTATTAACTTGTGTAATATTGTGATTCGGTTATAAAAAAGCGTGTCATTAGGTACAAGGTATGCAACTCATTGGTTACTCTACTAAAATGGCATGTATTTAATTATCAGGAGTTAGGAGTTGCTATGATGAGGGAAAGCGTGTGGCCGAAACCCTGATGTTTGATTACCACAGACAGCACGGGATAGGTAAATATAAGCCTGCCCCCTTCTCTGCGTTGATTATTTCTCTTTGAACTAAATGATTGATGACTTCATATCATCACTTTCTAATGTCTCGTATAATGGTCTTACAACAGAGATTCGGATTGCTAGAATTTTCAACACTTATGGACCCCGCATGAATATTGATGATGGACGTGTTGTCAGCAATTTCATAGCCCAAGCAATCCGGTAATTTTCATTTGATCATCACCAGTGATTCCATAGCCCTCATTGTAGTTCCATCATCTTTTTACCTTGGATAGTTAACATTAATTTCAACGCACAGCTTTTTATATATGTATCAATTATTTTCGCTCGACGCCTAATGTTCCCACGAAATGTCTTCTGTCAATTCAGTGGCGAGAAGTTGACAGTTCAATCACCTGGAACACAAACACGAAGCTTCTGCTACGTCTCTGATATGGTATGCAAGAATCTGTTATCTGTACCGCATTAGTGTGCATGGAATGTGGATAATTTGAATCAATTTTCTATTTAATGACCCTCTATTTTTCATCTCAAAACTTGAAGGTTGATGGGCTTATTCGACTTATGGAAGGAGAAAACACTGGGCCTATCAACATTGGAAATCCAGGTCATTGATCTAATTTAATTTGACAACACATCAAACGGTTGGCACCAAGCTATGGAATAATTTTATCGCCATTACTGACCCAATTTCTATGATTCAGGTGAATTTACTATGATTGAGCTCGCGGAGAACGTCAAGAAGGTCAGTTTTTCTTTTCTTTTCCGTTCTTCTCCCTCCTTTGGCTTGTTAAGAAAATGGAATGGATTGTTAAATCAGGATCATAGCCAAACATGACTGTAATATGACACTTACTCATGTCCCAAAACAAATGTCGTCTTTACTATATTTGTTTGTCAAAGTGTCTACTTTCCCTTTCGGGTAGTAAATTACATATGTATCACCCATAATATCCTTAATTAGAACTACTTATATGTGTTACATCAAAGGCACGTGGACAAATGTTCAACATAGATTATATTATCTTGAACTTGTGTAAAAAGTAGAAATGACACTTATTTTTGTAACGGGGGAGTAGAAATGAATTCAGAATGAGTTGTATCTTTTGTTTGCAAGACTACGGGAACTCAAATACTTAGCCAATTGACTTGCAGCTAATCAACCCCAATGTGGAGATCAGTATGGTGGAAAATACACCAGACGACCCTCGCCAGAGGAAGCCAGTCATCACAAAAGCCAAGGAGTTGCTAGGCTGGGAACCAAAAGTCCAGCTGAAAGATGGCCTTCCTCTCATGGAAGAAGATTTCAGGAAGAGGCTTGGAGTCGCTAAAAAGTAGTGAGGTTTGAACAAAAAATTTAGTTTTGCAAGGCGATGAGTAGATTTGAGTTGTAGAACTCGAGTTCTAGAGATTTGCTTCGTGTTGCTTCTTTCTCTGTGCTCTTCTGTATTCCAATTATTTTGTCAATCAGTTGTTTGATTCACATAAATTACATTACATATGAAGTAATGAAAGTATTTGGTTGGTATTTCATTGAAATATAGATGAAACTGTTTTGTTCAGTGGCTAAGCAAATTTGTTCTTACAGACTATTTTACATCAAATGAGTTTATTTATGTGTAGATTAGAGCAATTTTGGTCACTTTGGGCTGGTATTTGAGTCAAAATCAAGGAGAATATATTTCTCAAATTTTCTGGACATCATCAAGAAATTTGACTTGTTTTGTTAATAAACAAGCTACTCATTTTGATACGACGCAAGTATACGATAAATTCAAAACATCTATCGTCAATATAAAATGCTACTTTGAAGGTAAAAGAATACTCACTTCCGTGCATTCCGTTTGAGTCTGAGGTACTTTATATTGTTTTATAAAACATCCACGTTTAAGGTCTTCAATGCATTGAGATTATAAATGGTTGTTCAAAAAATATTGGGACATTCGAGGTAAAAAAACTTTTAGAATGTATGGGCTCTCCACGTCTCTATAATTACTTTTTATTAGTATAATTTCACGTGAGTGACAAAATTCTATAAAAACGAAAAAAGTATTTTTAGTGTGCACAACAATTGCACATGTGGCAACAAACAGTATTAAATATATCAAAAAAAAAAAACAGATCAATTTGAATCCCTCTAATGCGCTCACTTCCTTTACTATCCAAATCTAATCAACGCCTCACAATCACCCAAAACCACAACCACGGATCACCATCTCAACCGTCCACTACACTTCGAAATCCAACGATCAAAATAAACCCGCCCAAATTCATATCCCAAAACAAGCTACTATAAAAGCCCAGCCTCACCTTCCTGTTCCCCACCAACAATACACAACAGTATCTGAAAATTTTCCCGAGAAAATCTCACAACAATGTCAGGCCGCGGAAAGGGAGGCAAGGGGCTGGGAAAGGGCGGAGCAAAGCGGCACCGTAAGGTTCTCCGGGACAACATTCAGGGCATCACGAAGCCGGCGATCCGGCGTCTGGCGAGGCGAGGCGGAGTGAAGAGAATCAGTGGTCTGATCTATGAGGAGACAAGAGGTGTGCTCAAGATCTTTCTCGAGAATGTGATTCGCGATGCGGTGACCTACACCGAGCACGCTCGGAGAAAGACTGTTACAGCTATGGACGTTGTGTATGCTCTGAAGAGGCAGGGAAGGACATTGTATGGGTTTGGAGGTTGAGTATGGTTTTGGTTTGATTTTGATTTTCTGGGTTTGTGAGATTTTGAGTGTGGATTGTAGATGGCGATTGCTGATTTGATTTTTAATGGAGACGCTCAAATTTCCCACTCTCTTTTCTGTAGATTCAAAGTTGAGTATTTGGGATGAATATGAATTATTCTATTGAATTGGCACTGAACTCTTTTGATATTGAAACATTTGGGAAATTGATTACTAGTGTAAATTTCATTTTGAGTGTAGTGTAACTGGCCGATTGTTTCTAAATAGAATATTGTTAGGAACTCAAAAATGAAATTCTTCCATATCACTTTGGAGTGATGATTTGTCTTGTTTAGACTCTAGCAGTAGATATACTGTGATACCAAACTTGAGGCATTCCTTTCAAAGTGTGCGAAAGACTTGTAGAAGATGACTTTATCGTAGTTGGTAGTCTGATTAGCATTCCCAACATTAAACTTGTCACAAACTCTAATGTGTTTGAGAGCCTGTCATAGGTAGGATTTTGGGTGGTGAAACATCAAGTCAACAATAACATTATGCAAATCAACACCGAATGGGTTGCTAGAGCTATAGGCATATCCATCACAACTAGGTTGATTGGGTTGCTAGAGCTATCGGCATATCCATCACAACTAGGTTGGTGGCTTGATCTTTAAGTAGTTTCAATTCACCCCTTATTGCTTCCTTCAACTCTTGTACTTTATCAACATTGTGATATACCTCAGTGGGAGAGCACTTTCTCTATAGTAAGGTGGTTAGTTTCAACTTCTTTTACATTTCGCGGACTTTCTATAGTTTAATAGACATAGACGTCAATGAGTCTAGAGGGGAGAGGCTTTGGTGGTGACCTTGTCCAGTCTCTTGGAAGGTCGTAGTGTGGAATGCTTTCTTTGGAATGCCCGAATTTTCCATGCCTTGGGGAGAGGCAAATGTGTGTATATTTTCGCGAGGGTGCCCTTCATTCCTTGGAAGATCATGTCGATATAAAAAAAGGCTGTAAGATGAAATTTAACCCTTGAGATATTCATGCAAAAATTTTGGCACTCAAGTTTTCCCGCGTGCAGCTCTAGCATGGTCATCTTCAGTTTCTTTTCCTCTACTTTCGCTTCTTGGTACTGAGGGAGGCGCCCGATGTTTCAAATATGGCATTTGAAAACACTTGATAGAGGGGAGGCAAAAGCACTTGAACTTAGATTTAGGGGTGTTAACGAGCCA
Organism: Pelargonium nanum; assembly: GCA_036897485.1. Classification (NCBI taxonomy): domain Eukaryota; kingdom Viridiplantae; phylum Streptophyta; class Magnoliopsida; order Geraniales; family Geraniaceae; genus Pelargonium; species Pelargonium nanum. Next base: position 21,224 of record JAYMTF010000674.1, on the reverse strand, counting down.
CTCAAACTCGACGTGCTAAATATTTGATTCAAGCTCGTTATAATCGAGCTCAAGGTGCTAGATATTCTATTCAAGCTCGTTATAATCGAGCTCGAGTCGAACTCGAGCCTAGGTCTAGGCTCATTTAATAAACGAGTCGAGCTCGAGCTCTAATTTATAAGCTCGTTTGAGCTTGAGCCAAGTACAAAAGTGTCGAGCCAAGTCTTGACAATTTTAATCTTGATTCGACTCGATTACACTCATATGTAGTTAGAATATCATACGCTCTTCATTTTCATGGAAATTGCAAGAGTAGACTAGCTCATAATGACGCTTTTCATGCCAAGCAAGATTGTCAAAGCAAGTGGGACGACCGTGGCACGAGACTAAACCCTTTGAGGGTTAGTGTGGAGAGTTGAGAGCGCCGGCTTCTTCAAATAGCACACCGATGGTCGTTTTCCACTCCTTCATCCTTGTCATTATGCTTAAGAGGCAAAGGTGGATGCGGGAGGTTTGTCGTCTGACAGAGATGTCCCAAAGTTTTTTTTTTCAGCAAAAAAATACTCATATATTAGTTTTCAAAGAAGAAACAATAGTACATACGCTCAAAGAGATGTCCTAAAATTATGTTCTCATATGACATTAAGAGTTGTACACATTTAGTTTACGAGGTATTTAAAAGTTGTGGGGTTGAGATAGTCGACTGAAGGAGACACGTGACTAGCACATTGACTGTCACGTCAACAAAACTATAAGAAAATTATGACATAGAGAGTATATCAATTGAAGACAAAAAAAAAAAAATTAATGTTGTCGTGTTAAAGTGTTATTGCTTTAAAGGCCACGAACATGGTAGATTATCAAGTTATGCATTTCCGTATCAAATTCCATAACTGTTGGATCCTTGTTTTCAAGAGCCAAAAGAGGTGTTGTTGAGATTTTAGAAAGATTAGACAAATACTTCCAAACAATACAGTCATCTCCACTACAATTCATGCAATTGTGAGTGTTCCAATATTTGCAATAATTCACTAAAAAATAATAATAATAAATGGTGGTTATGATGTCTTTGTTTTTTGCAATTTGCAAGTTAATGGTGGGTGTGGTGTCCTTCGAATTGGAGGAAGGTATGGCTTTATGTGCATGCATGGTGATTATGATGTTTTTGTTATGGCTGTGCCTTCAATGGGGACACTGCTCTTGTTGGGTAGTTGAGATGATGAAAGTCTTTGTTAGATAATAATAATAATAATAATAATAATAATAATAAGAGAGCACATAGTGCCATCTATCTTAATAATTGTAATGGTTGAAACTCAGCAAAGATAGATTTAAACGGGTGCTCTGCGTCCATAAATTCATTAAAAATGATATAAATATTAACTTGTGAAATGACATTTTCTTATTAGCTTGGTTAACTCTTAGCTCATAAGAGTTTAATTGACTTTTTATTTTCTCTGCTACTACCAATAATGATAGTTGGCTTAAGTTATTACTATTATATACATCAAAGTTCCATAAATTTTATATCTTTGTAAGTATGGTGTTTATAATTTTTTTAGCACATAGATTCATTCTTTTTTAAATGTATAAATGGTATGTTTTTTTTTTATATATAGATTTTGAATGGGTATTTTATGAATTATCATATTCTTATTATAATTCATAGTTCAACCATAAAAAACTCAAATAATTGTTTCAATTATACTATTAATTATTGATCATATCTAGTGTAAGAATGATGGCATTCAATTTTTTTTAATTAATTTATTTCAAAACATTCTATAGATTATTTGTCAGCAATAATCAAGTGTTTGAGTTTAATATGTTGAATAATAACTCAAGTAGCCTACAATATGGATTTTAAAAAAAAAGCTACTTGAGTTATTTTACATTGAAACTTTGCTTTCTGATAGTTCATTTTTCATATTTGCATGTCTGTCTCTATAAAGCTTGCGAAGCTAAATTATTGGCAATATTTTGAAGCAAAGGCAAAAGTGGACAATATGGTAGAGGACAAAAGTAAAAGAACAACAAAGCCACTCCAATTAAACATATCACTAATATAATTAAAAAACCTCAAATGATTGAGTAATTTGTCTTGCCAGTAGCAAATACGGAGTATTATATATGCAAAACAATGGGCTATTTCTACGAAAGTGCATCTTTTTAATGTTCAAAATTTTAAAATATCATGTAACTAATATGAATACATATTCTAGAACATGTGATTTAATTTGAGTCATCAGTATTATAACTATATCTTTTTACATCAATAACGGACTTCATATGAGTTTTTGATCAATATCACATCTACGTACTTTTTGTTGTCACGTCAACAATTGATAGAAATGGTAGGAAATAGTTTCGCCCGCCCCGCACAAAAGGACAGGGGACTCCCAAGAATAGTCAAATTAGCGAGAACAATCATGTGGTCGTTCAATTGAGGGAAGACCTCAAACGAATTAAAGAACACGTACATGACCTTGACATAAGTAGCAGGGGAACCAGTCTGATCTCTATCCGCGAACAAATCCCTAATCATATGGTCTTTTCATCTACTTTTATTATGTATAATTTTTGTATAACATGCCCAAATAATTTTGTAGAATATTTGAAATTATAACTTTACTCTTAGAAAATCCAACTACAAAAATACCAATACTCTCCCAATCAACCAATAGAAAATACCAAATGGGGCAACCTAACTTAGGTCTCATCTCTGCCGTATGAGACTAAACTCCAATCCTTTTGCACTTTATTAATAGCTATAATACACCAATCTTATTTTGTGTGACTTCACATTGTCTGTTTTGTGTTTGTATTCATTAATGTCCAATCACACCAATATGTCGACACCAGTATTTTTTGAGATCATAGACTCTTGAAGTATATGGTACACGTGAATATAAATTTTATAAATCATTATGTTTTTTATATTAGAGTAGTAGAGACGGTTTGACCTTTATGATTTTTTCAAACGATGGGTATGAACAACCATTTGTAATTTCGACTTACAACGTCTTGGCCCGCCTTAAGATTCCTTAATGTGAGACCGATTAAACATGTTTCGAGGTTTTCAGGTGGGTGTTGACGTTGTAGCGTCCAAAGTTGAACTGGGTTGTTTTTGAACTTGTTCATTGACTTGTTTTCGTTTAACATTCGCGAAGAGTTGTCATACAAATACATATGTCGACTTGATGTTCATCATATTTACTTATAACTTGTATACCATCAATTATAACCCATATTAAAATAAGTTTATTTATATAATTATTTGATTTTGTAACTAAAAATATTCATTTTGCATGTATAATCCTCAAATTGTACATTGTATGAATCAATTGACATATTATCATATTTGATTGACACTATAATATCAATTCCAAGATAATAATATGAATATTTTATTATCGAAACTATAAATTTATTAAGCTAAGTTGTCCTCTAAAAGAAGAGTTATAAACTCAGAAGATTGAAGACCAATCCATCATACATTGTATGATAAAGAACTTGAAGACCTACCTAATGTGTGACCACCCAGTTCGCATACCTATCCACAAAAAAAAAATTATATTATTAAACTGAGGCACAATGACCACTAATGATTATACTAAAAACACTGAAAGTCCTCCTTCAACCTGAATTGCGTTGATGACGAGGTACGTACGAATCAGGCACAACAATAACTTGGTCCCATTCGAATAGTCAAGCGACCGCCTCCCTAACTGTAACTGCTTCCACCTCCCCGATAGTCCCGCACCCGTCCCAACAAACTCACCCTCCACCCCAAACACGACCCGAGCTGTCTCTAACCACTCAACCCGCACTTATTCTCATGCATAAATAGAGCACCCTCGGCCTTTTGGCTAAGATCAAGTGTAGATAATAATATTGAATTAGTTGTCAAAATAAAAATATTTCATTAAATATTTTTATTGTGAATTGAACATGGAATCCAGACAGAATCTTAGCCCATACAATACCAAGAATTAGGTTGGTGCGTGAAGTGTACATCGGTCATACGCGCGTAATCCCAGCTAGTCTCCGCGACCTTCGTGTCTTTTCTGAAACATGCCTATTTGGCGTACCTGTCCCCACATAGTGACGCTGACGTGGCCATAACGAGGATGTGGGCCCTCCTCAACAGACCACCGCACAAAAGTATCCAGCACAAACAATAATTTAAATAATTAAATAAATAAATAGTCCCTCTATTTTAATCCGCCAATGTATCAGACCCTAAAAGCAGACCTCGCCGGAGAATCTTCGATGCCATAATTTCCGGCACCGGAATCGGGCATTGATTCAAGAAGGTGACAAGATTTGGGTGAAGTTTCCGATCTCTGAAGGGAATGGGCATTCCCAGTGACGACGTCGTTTTGCTTCAGCACGGCAAGAGTCCCAGCGAGCCCACCATGGTCACCGTGAATTGTCCCGACAAGGCTGGGCTTGGCTCCGACCTCTGTAGAATAGTTCTCGAGTTCGGCCTCTGCATTACTCGAGCTGGTTCGATCTCTCTCTCTCTAGACATGCGTATTTTATTTGTTCTTTTGTTCTTGAATTTTTTGTTTACTTGATTGATAAAGACCAGAAATTTTAGGACCTTAACCTAACCTACTTGATTTGGAGGCAGATGGTTTTGGTTTTGTCATTGTTCTTGCAGAATATTTCATTTAGTTTTATCATTTTCCTTTGAAAATTCAATTATTTTTAGTCAAGCAGATAAATATTTTTTTTTATATCTACAGTTAGGCTGAAAGTGGTTTAGTGAATAGTGATACCTCATTGAATGATTGAGTAGCTTTTGCTGCTTAGAATTTGTAAACTGCATTTTTTTTCAAGCTTTCCTTGCTTTGTTGAGCTAAAATCTGTAAAATTCTTCTGCTAAGAGTTGGCAACTAGGAAAATGATTGATTTTGTTAATTCTAAATTATACTAGTTTAATTTCTTGAATGATATGCCAATATCACACCTTGAGTATATGCACCAAAACTTCCATTACTTGTGCTACTATACTCTTTTACCGCACCCTCATAAGCTCAATCTTTCAATGAACATACAAATTATAACTGGTTTTCCTTCTTTCCACTATCATTAACCTTCTTGTTTGACGCTGCTGGTGGTAAGCATGTCCATAATCAATCATCCTTCTCATATTGTTATGATTATTGCTTTTGAAGCTCTCTGCCCATAAAACAACCCCCCTCATGAAAGAATTGGCAAAATTCAATAAATAGCTATTTCTTGTTTACATGCAATATTTTTCACCTACAAAACTAAGCGGTCCCTGAATCCCGCTTACTCTTAGTTAACACAATTATAGACCTTTTGTGCCTCTTTGGTTTTCTAGGGATATGCTTTTTAATGAGTTTCATATCGAGCATTATTAACTTAAATCATTTCTGTATGTAGATTTTTCTACTGATGGAAGATGGTGTTACATTGTACTTTGGGTCATTCCACATCCCAGCACTGTTAGGCTTGATTGGGAAAGCTTCAAAAATAGACTTCTAGCAGCATGCCCATCTTGCTTGTTCTCGTATTACTACAATCAGCAATCAAATGGGTCCTCGGCTTCTTCAATATACCTGTTAAAACTTTGTTGTGTTGACCGAAAAGAATTATTACATGGTAAGTACAACTGTCTCCATTTGTTTCTCTACTGTCATTTTTTTGGTGAATTTACCTGAAATGATTATGCTTGTTATGTAGATGTTACTAAAATCCTCTGCGAGCTTGAATACACAATTCAAAAAGTAAAAGTAATGACGACTCCGGATGGAAGAGTCTTGGATCTTTTCTTCATCTCAGATGGCATGTAAGGCTTTGAGATGCTTGTTTATGATATTATCTATTTAGGTTCCTCTTTATCACCAATGAAGTTGATGTATGAATTCTAAAATTCCTTCTTGATGTTGTCTAATCTCTTATGAGGCTATCCACCTAGAAAGGCTGTCAATCTTTCTTCTCCCTTCTATTTTCTCCGTGTCAATGTAAATGTCATTAAAATGGAATGAAGCAATGACTTTCCGAGGTTGATAAATTTGTATCAGGACTTTATCCAAAATCCTTTTTTTCATCACTCAGTAGGCAACGAGCTCTTAGAATGATACTAAATTATCTGGTATAGATTCCTAGTTCCACATAAAGGGGAAAAAAGTATTGTTGGAACCTTTGCAAGTATCATAGGAAGCCAAGTACTTCTCTATTGCCAAACGCCTTGCCCTGCTTCCTGGTGCTTACCCTGGGTTAATGTGTGTCTCACCATCTCCCTGGTTCTTTGATAGTTGTACTTATAGTAGTAGTAATTGACTAATTTTACTTTTTAGCTCTTTGGTTTCTGCTTTATCTTCTCCTCTTATGATTCGGTGCATTGCAAGTGTCATTCAAGATTGTTTGGTCTTGTTACTTTAGCATGGACATGGTTAGTCATAGTGCTGCCGAGGATTGGTGACAATATTAGATCCAGGATGCTTCTAACTTTCGTATTTGAGATCATAATTTTGGTAGAGTTTCTTTCCCAAGAGACTGAAAATAATCCTTTTACTTTCTGGTTCCTCTACCTAAATCAAACTGGAGGCTGAAGTATATGATCAATAATAGAAGATTTTCAGTATCAGAGTGTGAATCAAATTTTAAAACAACAAATGTAGTGAGGTCACAATTTTATAATTTAGCCATAACATGCAAATTGGCTGCAATTGACACAACATCCTTGTATTGCCGTAGGTAGCAACTGAATACATATTCGATGCATGCTATGTAAGTTGTTTGAGAAATAGTTGCCATTTTACTTTCATTATATTTATGAACCTCTCTGCCTGTGTACTGTCTCTCTTGACTTTTAACATGTTGAAGTTTCAAGGCATGACCTTTGGTACTGTATCATTTCAGGGAGTTGTTACACACGAAAAAGAGGCGAGATGAGACATGTGAATATTTAAATGCGTCCTTAGGAGACTACTGTATCAACTGTGAGCTTCAGTTGCCAGGGCCGGAATATGAAAGTCTTCAAGCATTCTCCTCACTTCCGCCTGCAATTGCTGAAGAATTGTTTGGCTCTGAATTATCAGACAAGGGAGACTGTACGCAAGCTCCCAGGATTGACACAACATCGCTAAAGAAAAAGGCCACTGTGACAGTGGATAATTCTCTGAGCCAAGCTCACACTTTACTTCATATACAATGTGCTGACCAGAAGGGCCTATTCTATGATATTATGAGGACGTCAAAGGACTGCAATATTCAGGTACTTTACAAAGTTCTAGCAATTTACCATAGAAAAAAAGAAAGAAAAAAAAAAACTGATACAAAAATCAACACAGGGATTTCCATGGTTCAGCATTGCCTATGTCCATGGCCACACTAGTTTCTTATTGATTTCAGAGTAGTTATACGATTACAAGAGAAATACTTAAAGAGGAAAAATTAGAATTTCCCCGACTAATTTCGCGTAGGTGCATAATGAGCTGGCCCTAATCAGACTCTACAGGTCCAATAATTACTCTGTTTTATTATTTTATATAGTTAACTGTCACCCTTCCTTACACTTGTGTCCTGCATAGTTGTTGGTCTAACTTTTTGCTGGACTGTTTCACCCGTTGTCTTTTAACTGTCTATGATACTCCTGTCTCAAAATGAGTGTCTTGGTTTCAAATTTGAGAAAAATTTAGAAGTTAGTTAGTGTTGTACATTTCCTCTTGTAACCCTGTGGACATGTGTCATAACAAATAGAAGGGATACTAACTTATTATAGGAATAATGTTGGTAATTCACACATAACTAACTTCCTAAAGGGAAAGAGGACACTCATATTTTGGGGGGAAATGCAAGAGAAACACAACACTCATTTTAGCATGGAGGGAGTACTAAATGGCTCTGCTATACTAATTTTGTTGCTTACCTAATAAGTTTCTAATGGACCACTTGTGTACAATTAAATGCTTTTCTCTCTAATTGTGTACTTGTGTGGTTAAGTATATTCATGTTATGGATACTACATGTTAAGCTGGACTGGATAGTTGCCAGCTCTATTTATAACTTCATTCTTTCTTATCTTCCTCATCATCATGCATGGGGGGTCCGTACCAAATGCTACCAGGTCAGTAGTTTACCAAAATGTGATTTTGGTGTTGTGCTCTTGTAGATCGCTCATGGCAGATTCTCTCCAAGTGTGAAGGGCTACCGGAACATTGACTTGTTCATCCAGAAAACAGATGGGAAAAAGATAGTAGATCCCGATTATCTGGCCACTTTGGTTTCTCGTTTGAAGGAGGAGATACTTCACCCATTGCGACTAATAATTGCCAACCGTGGCCCAGATACTGAACTCCTGGTTGCCAATCCAGTTGAGCTATCTGGAAAAGGAAGGCCCCGTGTTTTCCATGACGTTACTTTAGCTTTAAAAGTATTAGGAATACGGATTTTCCTGGTAAGAACTTAGTATCTGAATTTCTTCGTGATCTATAACATGTGCTCTGCTGTATTTGCCCATGTAACCACATTTATTGTTCTGTAGGCCGAAATAGGGAGGCACTCAACATCTGATCGACAGTGGGAAGTCTACAGATTTCTTTTGGATGAGAGTCACGAATCCCCGCTGGAAAGCAGTAAAGTTAGGAACCAGATTGTGAACACAGTTACGAGAATGTTGATGGGATGGTGATCAGATCGTCCATTTATTTGTTAAAAACTTCACTCGAGAAAGAAGCCACAGTTCTGCATTCTTCCAACTCTGGTCAGGTCATCACCCGAGGATGCGAATCCAAGAAATCCTTGTGACTTGCTGGAAAGAGGGGGATCTGCATGGTGATATTGTTGTGAGGCTCAATGGAGGTAAAACTGTAAACTATCTGGTGACTGATATTGGCTCTGTGGCTCTAAAATGTTGGAAGTGTGTTGCTTATTGAAAAAAGAAAAGAGGAAGTAGAAGTGTTTCTGCCTTTTACTTGTAAAAATACACTTCCCAAATTCGATCATTTGGAATGCATTTTCATCATTTCATATATGCTTGAGCTGTGGGTGAGACTTGTAGCAACCTCCATTCATGGATGTGAGATAAAAAAGTGTATATATATATGGAGTATCATGAATATCATCCATTATAAATTGGCTGAGACTCTCAGCTTGGACAAACGAAATGGATCCGAGCAGAGCGCCTGCAAATTCATTGGGCCGGGTATGAGTGTTAATCGGTGACGTGACATCACCTCATTGATCATGATTTTATCGCCCGGATCTATTTCGTTTGTCTCATGGCTGAGAATTTCAGCCAATTTATAATAATTGAGGTTTCTTATACACTCTCTATATATGCACACGTGGTGGTTTAACCTAGACTAATAAAAATATACAAATGCTTATCCTCTGCTCACTACATCTCTGAACACTGCCATCGAAGCTCCACCGAACTCGGGCCGCCCCACCACTATTGAAAGCTCCGAGCCAAAGGACTCAAACCGTGCAATACTTTAATTAAGAATTAAACCCAAAAAAAACTAGTACAAAAAGAGACAAAACTTTTTAACTCTTTTTTTTTGGTGATCACTATTTAACTCTTTGAAGTATACATGGATGATGGATCAGGTGAAATGGGAAGAAGAAGAAATTGGCTAAAGTAATTTTTTTTATAAATATAATTTAAAATTACATTTTTTAAGTAAACAATTGGACAAAATTTAAATTTAAAAACTGGGACCGGATTATATTTAAACCGAGTCGGAAGGAATACCAAATATCCGGCCCAAATTTTGAATACCTGTACTGTACCGAAAAACATTTTTACACCTAAATTAATCTCACAAATTGAAAAAGAAAGAGAAAATTAAGAAATAAGAATTTCAATTATACATCTCAACCAAACTCTCTCTCTCTCTCTTTGTTTCTTCGCTTTTCACATAACAGTTGGTTTCAATTGTTGAAATGTAGAACCAACCAGCCAGAGAAGAAGGCACTGACCACAACCCACTTCACACCATACCTCTCTCAATTCTACGTACGGTCTTGGTCTTGGTCTTGGCGACGAAGATTCAGTACTGGGAGACGCCTATGTCTTCTGCTTGTTACAGCCCGTCTCGGAGCGGTCCCGGGAGCGCCAGGTTGCAGTTTGGACCTGCTGGCCTCTCCAGGCTCAGGTGTTCGTCCCTGAGGAAGCCGCCGGAGCCTCTCCGCCGGGCCATCGCGGATTGCTTGTCGTCCTCCTCAGTCAGCTCGCAACATGGAACCGTGCTCACCGAAGCTTCTAGGACCCTCCGGGTGAGTAATTGTGCCTCTCTTCCTTCTCAATTTTGGTGTATTTTCTCTAGATCTCGGAGCTATTGAGCTTGAGTTTTGGAATCTGGATTGTGCTTGCGCATATTTACTTTTGTTTGTTTGAGATTTGGTTTTCCAATTGGGCGTGAGTTTCGGTTCTGGAAATTGGGCGCGTTTGGCTGGGAGAGTCGGAACCTTTATTTTCTCAGCAGACAAACTGAACATTTGATCAATGGTATTAATTGAAAGCCACATTTTATCTGGCGACAACAGCTTGTTAGTTTTGGACTTAGTTCTCGGTTTGAGTATTATGTATGAATCAGTTGTTTGTCACAATGATTGCTTATAGTTAAGTGCAAATACAGACACCGAAACAAAATTTATTGTCCTTGTGTTTAGAATGTTGCCATTTGTTACAATTTTGTCTCAGCGCATACTGATTTTGAGTACTATATTCATAGTTTACTTAAATCATTAAACTTATCTAGAGTTTGAGTCGAGTAGAATTAAATCATTTAGTGTGTTGAGTTTTTTTTGTTTTTTTTATAATATATTTTATATATTTATAAAGCATACATAGTATATGCTAATAGCAAGGAAAAACTCAATCCATATTCAAACTGTCTTAATTACTATTGCCACTGTTAAATGCTTGTGATCAGTGGAAAAGTACTACCAAATGCTACTAACCAATGCAAAAGTCACTCGCTAACTTAATTGCTGGTCATTCTACGTGTAATCATCCATTGGTTAGGTGCAGTCAATTTTCAAATCCTATGTTTTGTTGTAGATTTCTTTGGTATGCAGTTCTTATTATGTCAATGTTGTACAAGAGATTTATTTTCAAGTGTTACATTTTCAGTTTTCCAATGACAGGACTATCTAGCATACCCTGCAACGACTGACCTGGCTTACAGTGTTATCTTGGAACATACCACTGCAGAGAGGGAGCGCAGGTACGGTATCATGATATATGTCACTGATGTAAATTTGTGCACACAGTGTCAAATGATCATATGTTGGGGACTTCAACTTATATATTTATATATGAATAGTTTTCTCCTAGTTAGCTAAGAGTATCATATACCAAAGACTGAACTGGTGACATTTGTCAAGTTGTCGAGATTATAATATTTAATCACGAATCACTAAACAGTGTTACGAATGGTGCACGATGGTGCTCACCATGGAGCAAGGCACAGTGCGGTACATGGTTCTCGCCATGGATTACTTGTGGTGCGGCGATTTAGAAAAGGTGCGCTTTTTTGCGCCATTTATCGAGGCACGCGGCGCGGCGCAAAAATGGCGTGCCATATGCAAATTGGACTGTATTTCAGGGTTTTTTTTAGAGTTAAAAATTCATAGACCTTTTAAGTTATTAGGGTTATAAATAAATGAAACCACAATCAAAATTACAAAAAAGAAACAAATATGCAGGTAATACATGCACTGCTGTGCTGTCTTTCTGTATTCCAGCCTCCACACTTTCTCAAATTTTCAATTTCAAATTCTTTTTTCGTCCTCAAATAACAAGACCACAAGAACAATATTCATTGAAGAGCATTCCAACAATAAAATAATATCCACCAACAAAGAGAACAAATGTTATGATATTTAGATTTAATACTTTACTTTTGGTTTTAGATCTAAGAATGATGACTACTAGAAGCTAGAAATATCAATTTTATATTTGAATAGTGTTGATGACTTTTATTTATATATTATGGTAACCTATTAAATATGCCTGTAATATATATTTTTATTTTTATTACATATGCACCTTATTTTCAAAAGGCGCACGCCATGGCTCCAGGAGAGGTTCGCGCCATTGTGCACCTTGCGTCGTAAATGACATTGATTAAACATCTTTTAGTGTAGTAGTGGAACTAATCAGTACATATGGAATTAATAATTGTCACAGATAGTCACTTTCACGAAGAATAAGTGCTTACATGAATATAGCCCATAAAGAGAGCATGGTCCGGTGCACGAGGCTCCCACCATCTGTGTAGGGTCATTTAGGTATCTGGCTGTTGATTAAAAACATGCCACGTAAGAGAGATTGAGGTGGACGGAGCTCTTGTGGACCTCTTGCTTATTGCTTAGTTTCTCTTCCTATCAAAGCCTATACCATTTAGAAATGCATTACCATTGTAAAGGAATTGGGTGAAATACCTTCATTTGGGGGGTAATGTTGAACTTGCCAGTTATATCAATTATCATTTATATTGCCGTGGAGATTTACTTGTACTGAACCATAGCCACAGTACCTCACAGACTTGCAACTAAACAATGATGAGTTTGAACTGAATTCTTGTATGAGTGTACACTTTGCCCACTCAGTGATTAATTATTCTTTCTTTGCTTGATTGAAACTTGTTAATTGTTTATGTCTTCATTTGTACTGTTGCATTTGCTTTATACACTATTTATAAAATAATGTTTTGTTTGAGATCATCATATTAAATCATTTGCCTTTGATGCGGCTCTTATTGAACCAGTCCAGCAGTAGTTGCAAGATGTGTGGCACTACTGAAACGACATCTTCTACGGTATGTTCTTTGTGATACACTTGTTTACTATTTCATTATGTTATACATAAAAATAAAAATCATGCAATTGCAGTTTTTACTATAATCTGATGCAGGAACTAAAGGGGAGTACATTATAATTAATTCTTAGATGGTCTGCTTAATTTTGGACGTTGTGCGAATACAATTATAAAAAAAGACTGCTCAGATCTGATTTGTGTAATTTAAATGTATTGTCGGCCATGATGTCGGAAGAGCTTTATTCAATTATTTCTTATGGTTATATGCTGTTCGCACTCATAATCCCTGGGAATCTTGAAAAGAATTGACCTTTCTCCTGATGGCACATATGTGCTCCCCTCCATGTTTTCAACGATCAGCTTGAGCCCACTGCTGTGACCTTCTCCAAAATTGGTTCAATGTCCTCTCTGGCTTGTTTGCTCCCATCAGCACCCTCAGACTCCATAGAGTTGAACTTGTCAACATGGAAATCAAACCCTTATAATTTCCTCAGGCCCAACTAGTTTAGCTAGTTCAATGCTTTACCTTCTTTTGTTGTTCCCTTTGAGTTTGTACTGCTTATTTTTGCTCCCTCCTTGGGAGCTTTTATTAAGGAAAGTGTTTGTTTCCGATAAAAAAAAATCAAGTCCCAAGGTTTCAAAGGCTTTTCTTCAAGGGACTACAGGAAATTCACTGGTTGGTGGTAGCTTACTCCTCTAAAAGCATGTCTTGTGTCCATTATAGAATAGACATTTGGCATTAGATAATACATGATTATGGGATATTTTATTAAACTATTTCTTATGAATTTTGGACTTTTGAATTCTGTTTGATTGCTGTAGATATAAGCCCAGTGAGGAAACATTGCTGCAAATAGATAGATTCTGCATACACATAATTGGGGAGTGTGATACAAACCCAAGTCGAAGATTGCCACCTTGTTCAAGAGCAGCATCTGCAAATCCCTCTCCTTTTCCTGCGTCTAGTTTTGCTTCTGGGGCACTTGTAAAATCATTGAATTATGTACGGTCGCTTGTGGCTCAGCACATTCCAAAGCGGTCATTTCAACCAGCAGCTTTTGCTGGAGCCCATCCTTCATCAAGACAGGCACTTCCAACATTATCATCTTTGTTGAGCCGATCTTTCAATAATCAATTAGCCCCTGTAAATGTTGGAGAGTCTTCTGAAATCAAAGATGACATGCCTTCATCTGTTTCAAATCTAGCAAACATTGAAAAAATTGATGGAATGGAAGATTTTGAATACATTGCAGTTGATGTTTTGAAATGGCGTTGGCTGGGGGGCAATCAATCACCATTACCGTCAGATGAAAGGTAATTATACATGCACTTTGTTTGTTTCTATATTAGTTTGAATTTGTATTTGGCTATTGCATTATGGATTAACTTGAGTATGACATTTCAATGTAGTGAACGTGCCACAAGTCTGCAAGACATAAATGTACCCTATTTTCTAGAAGTAGGTGCTGCAGCTCTACTTGTTGGAGACATGGAAGCGAAAATGAAAGGCCAAACTTGGAAATATTTTGGAACTGCTGATGTGCCTTATCTTGATCAACTGTTGCAGCCTTCACAAGTCACAGCAGTTACCAATTCTGCATCTGCTCGTTCTCACTTGAGGGCAATAACAGCAGCTAAACGCACTAAGCCAGGCCCTTGCGAGATTTGGCATGACCTTCTTACTCAAACTATTTATTTATATACTTGCTGTATTTTGAACTAATTATTTCCCCACCATTCTTTGCTCAAAGCTGCAGTTTATTTCTTAAACAGTTCATTATGCGTCTTACCTTTTCCTACACCAGATTTGGTTGACATCCATTTACTTTCCCCTAGAGCCAAGAGGTCAGATGGCAAAGAGCACTGATCTTAATGTGCTTGGCACTTATTACTTTAGGTCATGGACCATGACAATCTTTTTTGGAATATGAGTAAAACAAAGCGTGAGGAAGATTTTTTGTGGCTTGGTTCAGTGCTGATATTAGGTCACGGTAATCTTTTTCGGAATATGAGAGCAGGGGCAATGAGGGAGATAGAATGAAAAGGAACTCTTAGTTGATTTGCTAACTCAGTTCTACCAATTCTAGGCCAGATGGAAACCAGTTTAAAACTTCAAAAGCTGTTGCTAACAGTTTTATAAGTAAATATACTATGTCAATAAGTTATCAGAAGTCAAAAATCTTATGCATGTTTAGTTTCATGTATGATTTAATCCTCTTACATTAGTTAAAGTTTGATAATATAAGTATTGACTTGTCTTTTTTCAGGGAAGATTCTCCTGTGAGTACTTTCCGTCCACGTGCTCGACCACTCTTCCAGTACCGTCACTACAGGTAGTTATTGAAAGATTCTCTAATTCCTGTACCGCTGCACCTTTGTTATAACCTTTTTTTTATTATAAAAAATATCCTGACTGTACGGTTCTCTCTTCTCTCTTTAGCAACATAAATATATTTCTCAGTTGAAGGCACATTATGATTGATGATTCCATTAATGGATACTTTTTTTTTTTGTTTGTTTTATTGTATTGCCTGAATTTCTTTGAAGAGCTCATTTTCAAGTTCAACCTTTCCATTGTCAATGATGCTTTGTAGTTATAAACTGCCTTTAAGTCTCATTTTGATTTTGTCATACCACTCTCATACATTATAATTGTTAGTGGCTTCTACTTGTCCTTTGGAATTTTATATCACCTGCAATATGAAAAAAAACTCAGCTACATACATGGGTTTCTAAAGGACTGTCAACTTTAGGAAGTTTTTTATTCTCTAGAGGTTGAGTTCACTTTTCTGTTCATATGGTTTATCCTTTTGAACCACCTCGTCACATTTTATGAAATATAGTGAAGAAGATTCCATGTTAAATAAAACCATGTCTTCAATTCTTGTCTTTAAGCACCTTCTTCTTTGTGTGGGTTTGAGTGTAGTGTATTAATCTTTCCGTATGAAAGCAATACTCTAATCACTAAGTTAACTAGGCCTTTTCTCATTACAAAAAGAAACAAAAGGGGGTCTATCACACCGCATTACATCAATGGATTATAATTCCTATAGTATTTATAAGTAACACCAATCGTTGGGATCATGGATCGTGGGATATTCATCTTGAGAAGAAATAATCCTCATTATATGATACAATATGTTTCACAACCTCTCCCATTAAAGTACCTTTTGTTGCTCATGAATGTGAATTTTAAATAATTTGTTTGCTTAATTCTTGATCTCTCTTTCTATCTCACTTCATGTTTTAACATGAATCAGTGAGCAACAGCCATTGCGATTGAGTCCTGTTGAGGTACACGAAGTTATTGCTGCAGTTTGCTCAGAGACATCCATACCAGTTTCTAATGTCCTGACAGTATCATCCAGATTAAGTAACACTGGTGGAAAGCCACCAATGGATGTGGCTGTGAGCGTCCTTATTAAACTTGTTATTGACATGTACGTTTCAGTTTGTTTCCTTCGATAATTCTATGTTTGTTTGCAAGTCTGTAAGTATGTATATAAGTAAGCGTGTATGTATGCAATCACACATAGGATCCCTGCATTGTACTGAAATTGGTTAACTATAACCATTTTGCAGAGATTGCATAGCATTTCTGCAAAATTAATTACCGGCTATTGTCATGATGTTGGAATTCCAAGAGTTTTCTACATAGCTCATCAGTTATTATGTATCTATTGGAAAAGAAACTCTTATCTTTTTTTCTCAAATAATGTCCGGTTAAATATTTGACCGACCAACTTTTGTACATTGGATGAATGAAAGTTGTTTTAACTGTGGAGATATGTATTTTTTTATGAATGAACTATTAGTATATCTTTTTTTAAAGAACTTCCTAATATTCTTGAGAGTAGGGTAATTTGACAAGTAATGGGACCATTCTTTCTCTGTTCTGATATGTATATACTACTCATCTTTAGCCTACATTGTTTGCTGTGAACCTTTTTGTTTATAAATAGTTTTAAACAAGACAAGAACTAATCCATGGAAAAAGAGGGAAAAAAGAAGAGAAATCACCAAGAGTACCTTTGTAACTTGCCGTGTTTGCTCATGTTGGTTTCTTTCTGTTCGCATGGCTCTTAATTGGTTGAAGGTGAAGTTTCATTTGATAATTTTTGTTTTGTAGGTATGTTCAAGATTCTGGCACTGCTGCTCCTCTTACCCTATCTATGCTAAAGGTGCTGCATCAGGCACACATTGGTTTCTTCTACTGACCATGTAATTAAAGTTTCTTATGTTTTTTTGGGATTATCTTTCAGGAAATGCTAAGTTCTCCTAGAACAGCTTGTAGAACTCGCGCATTTGATTTAATTCTAAACCTTGGGGTTCATGCTCATTTATTAGAGCCACTGAGCAATGATGATTCTTCAATAATTGAGGAAGAATATTCTCAAGAAACATTTTTCGACAGTGAAGCTCAACTTTCGTCTCAAAGGAAGATTAAGACAGATTCTCTTAAGAAGATGGACGTTTCTTCAGCTATCAATAATTTTGAGTCTTGGATTTTGAATATTTTATACGAGGTTCTTCTTCATCTTGTTCAGGTAAATTTACTTTCCTTTTCTCCTTTATTATGCAATGTTTGATTAATGAGTTTCACCTTTTCCTGCAGCATTCTCTTATTCTACTTTTGCCGGCTTTCATTTTTCTGAGAGTTGCCTTGTTTTATTTGTTAATCAAAAGAGTATTTACTTTCTTACTCTGTAAAAGTCTACACCTTTTATCTTATGCTGTACTCTGTCAAAATTGTCCTCATGATGATAGTAATAACCTGTGTAGTTTGCTCTAGCCAATTTTAAGTAATTTGCAAGTTTCTTTGAGAGTGCTTCATTGCTTTGGCGACGCGTCTTGTGTACTTGAACTTTTGTGTGTGTGTGCGTGTGTGTAAAATATTTAGATGTACGATTAGTTTGCTAAATATTGTAATCATATGATTATTGGATTTTCGTAATCTTTTCCTGAGCCAGAGCTACAAATTTTTACAATGGTTAGCAAATTGATTGTCTGCAGAATTGGTAACAGGAAGACTTGATAATTTGATTAGAACAAATTTATACCATGACTACCTAAATTTTGCTTTCATAGAACTCTGTTCAGAGTTGGGTTGTGGAACCATTACTGAACAAGAATTCGAGATAGAAAATGCTGGCAAGATTTTTGGGAAGTTTTGCTTAAATAATTAGAAAAAAATGATATCCCGTATTGTAAAATATTTTATGTCCTGTATCTTATATCTTTGCTTTTATATTCTGTTCTTTGATGCTTTTCTGCGCTGTGCCTTTAATACAGGTAGAAGAGGAGGAAGAAACTGTTTGGGCTTCTGCTCTAAGCTGTTTACTTTATTTTGTCTGTGATAGAGGAAAAATCTTAAGGCATCATTTAAAAGGTCTTGACATACGGGTGAGGCAGTTTTTTCCACTTTCCCTAACTTCTATATGGTTTATCTGGGAAATAAAATTCATGCGTTCGTAGCTATCATGCTATAGCCAGTAAAAAATTGTAGTGTTTTTTCACCTCCTATACTGCCATGACCCATCTTCTTCTGTAGAACTTCACCTAAAGAGTCACCTTTCTAGATCATAATCTGAAATCTCATCTTAACCAATTTGTTACCATACTGTCATTTTATCATTAAATTGTGGTGCTTCTGATCTCCACACGGTCAGTGATTTTTTAATGTTATTCTTGATTATCATGATTTATATTTATGTCTACATGTATCTTGTTCGTCACTTTTTGCAGGTTATTATGTCATTCATATCAATAGGCCGGCAAAATTCGTGGGCAGAAGTCCTTCATTGCAAGCTTTCTTGCATATTAACAAACATGTTTTATCAAGTATCGGACGAACCCGATAATGCTATTCCTGGTGCCTCAAACTTTCTTGTTGATCAGACTGATCTGCTTGATGGAGGAATTGATTTTATTATCTTTGAGGTATGCAAACAAGTCACTATGAATTTGGAGCATTTATGAAGATGATCCTGATTTTTTGGGGGGTGAAATTGGTTCTAGCCAGAGATAGTACCAGAATTATATTTTTCCTTGGACTACTATCTATTTTCTGTATTTTGAGTACCTTTTGCATTTCCTGCACTTCTAATCATAGTATATCACCAATTTTAGGGTGCTATTCTCCTCATCCTTGTTTAACTTTATTCTAACCCAAAAGCCTAAGCTTATAGATGGAGGGGTTGTTGAAAATTGCTCCAACCCCAAAAGCTTAAGCTCTTATATGAATGACCGATTTATAAACTCAAACTTCACATTCTTTTAGCGTGAGATACTTCAACACGCCTCGCGTGCATGCTAGGCAACAAAACGGATCCTGCACATGGACCAATATTCAATAGGGAGACCACACAAATGGGCCACATAGACTCAAGACCAGACTGCCATCTTTTACTTAGGTGGATAGCTCAACTAGTATGTCAAGGGGTCTCAAACTTCACATTCTTTCAATGTGTTATATACTGTTATTTCAACTAGGCTCAATTAGTATATTAGGTGGTATCAAACACATTCTTCCGGGTTTCTAGTTTATCAAGGGGTCATTAACTACATAATTTTTACAATATGGAATGATTTATCCCTCCCCATTACATGCAAGTCGGACAGTACAACGGGCCTTTCACTTGGAACAAGAATTAACGAAAGGCAACATAAACGGGCCACATAGGCCTGACTAAACCAACTATGACACATGTTAAGTTTTACTCCAAGTCTCCAACCCAAAAGCTGTAAAGGGTTCAACCAGTATATCAATTGTCAATTGGTCATTAACTCCACATTCTTTTAATGTGGGATACTTCAACAATCCTCCCTTAGGTAATGGAAAATACACAAGCTATAAGTTACTTTTCATGGTATTGTTCTTTTCAGAGGTGTAATGATCCTAAGCTAGATAATCTTGACTACTATAAGTTGTCCGAATTGCTGATATCAATGGGCATTATCTGTTTTGAATGCAGTATTTACTTGCGCAGTCAAGAGAAGAAAAAAGGAATCTGTTTGTGGTGCTATTTGACTATGTTTTGCATCAAATAAATGAAGCATGCATAGCTACTGGAGTCTCTGAGTACAGTGATGAAGAGATTCAGCCTCTTGCTACCTTGCTGGCTCTAGCAGATGCACCAGAAGCTTATCACATTTCTATTAAGCTTGGGGTGGAAGGGATTGGGGAGATTTTGGGAAGATCCATTTCTGCTGCATTGGATAGATATCCCAACAGTGAGCGATTAAATATGGTAACACCTCTAAAATCTTGTGATAGCTTTTGTTTTGTGTTGTTTTTCATATATACATTGCTGTCTATTAAACACTAAGTTGGAAGCTTTACTCCGATTAACTTTTTAGAACTCTTAAAATAAATAAAAACTTTTTAGAACTCCAAGTGCGACTTAATATTTGAATATGCCATATCAGTAATCAGTACCAATGCATATATGCAATGGCTATCTGTTATAAAACTAGTCTGTTTAAAGCCTCAGAATGGCAACCTAGAGATCCCAACAAGAGTGACTGTCTAGGTGAGCCATGAAATATATACTTTGTTTATCCAACTGTGGGACATTTTCTAGAATGCTATTTTTGCTCATATATCTAGTATATTATATCGTTGTTCTGGAATGTTGGTATGCTGAATACATCGATCTTCTATGTTCATGTTGTTGGAATCAACATTTGTTAGAGTTGAAATTAGATTGATGTAAATTAGGGAAAGATGGACGTAAATTAGAGATTATGCTGTGAGGGTTCCTTTGTAGAGCTTGGTCAATTCTGTGTAAATAGGGGTTGTAAGTCTGAATAAATCAAGAAATATTCTCCCTCTTCTCTGTTTTTCAACACATGGTTATCCTAACCATTGATCAAATAATACCCAGTATGTTTCTGAACTTGTTCTCGGAAATGTTAATGTTTTTCTCTAATATAATGATGGATGGAGGAATACATGGGCACATGCATGTGTAAATTTACTAATGATGGACATTTGCTCTACTTGGCATTTAGCAACCTTGTCCCTTTGTAACCCTAATTCGTGGATCCATGTAATTGATGACTGTATTGAGGCTCAAATATCTTCTGTCCAGATGATATTTTGCTTGCATTAGTTATATGATAAATATTTATTAATGTGATTTAAGCTTAATTAATTTTCATATTATTAAAATGATAGATGTATATGAGCTAAGCTTTCAGTTTCAAAAGAATGAGCAGATGTGGTGTCTCAGTAATTGGTCTACATGAGATCGATTCCATCCTGGTTGCAACTTGCAACTTGCAAGTTCCTGTCGTTGTTATTATTTGTTTTATAATGTCATGTATACGACTTAACTGATCGGCTCAAATCTTTCTTGTCTATTCCAACCTATCTCTGAATTTCATTCTCGTCTTTAAGAGTTTACAATTATGTTGTATTTTCACTGTTTTTATCAAA